>QLPN01001160.1:0-47590 GCA_003314395.1 Albatrellus ellisii
TAAGACCAGCGTCGACTTTGGTCAATCTGGCGTCCCTGAACCTCCGATGCAGCGCAAGAAACTCCAGCTCCTGCCGCGGTCGAAGCCTGTGGAGGACCAGGCAAAGCTGGACGAGACGCCCGCCGGATCTGAAGCCGGATCCGAGAATGAGGGTGACGCATCTGCCGTATCGTCGATGTTGACAGCCGAC
Organism: Albatrellus ellisii; assembly: GCA_003314395.1. NCBI lineage: Eukaryota > Fungi > Basidiomycota > Agaricomycetes > Russulales > Albatrellaceae > Albatrellus > Albatrellus ellisii. The sequence goes on from QLPN01001160.1 coordinate 191, forward strand.
GCAGAGAAGAAGATAACAGAGGATGTGAAGGAGTTCTTCAGCGTTCGGTCTCTGGATGAAGCAGAGTCGTACTTCTCCAGCCTACCCGCGGAGCACCACCACCGGCTCGTCGATAAGCTACTTATGGCTTCACTCGAGTCGAAACCGCAGGATGCGGAGCTCGTCAAGAGCTTGTTCGAGCGTGCGCGCGAGAAGAACCTGTGCTCTGTGGAGACGCTTGAAGAGGGCTTCATGTCAGTGGCGGAGATGCTGGACGATATCGCGATCGATGCGCCAAAGGCGTTCGACCTGATGGCCATCATGATGCGAGGCGCGGGCTTCGACCAAGACGAGGAGCCACGCGCGCGGATCACGGGTAAATCCATGGACAGCGACAAGCTGTTGGGTCTGTTGGCATAGCGTCGTTCGTACATAGACCTCACTTTTCTTCCGTATTTCATAGCTTTTAATACACTACATATTCCCCCTTTCGCCTGTCCATTCGCTTGGCGACCCCTCCCACCCTGCCCGAACCCCCATTCTTGTGATCATTTATGCATCGTCTGACGGTCTCTTTTTTCCATGTCACGCTCTGTTTCGGTCTCTGTTTCAGTCTTTCTTCCTGTTTTCTATATGGGATTGGGCTCCCTGTAATATGACGAGAGCTGTTTGAGAAGTGACGATTTGGTGCTCGTGCTGTGTTTTGAGCCCCACTAATGGGGGACTGCTTCGTCCCTGGACTTATACTTTTCGTTCATTCTCGCCTTGAGCACGTCTGTAAGGATACACTATACAATATATTATATGGCGGCACTATGTATGTATGCTTCTTCAAGCCCAGGGCTTTTGCTATATATACTCTCTGAGGGCGAGTGTGGACGAGCTGACATTGGCTAATACTGGTGCAGAGAGACAGGTGCATATTTAGAGGTGCCAAGGATAGGTTCATTGGCGTGCCCACTTGGGCATGTCATCAAGTTAGGATATATGGGCTTTTCATTTATGGGTGGGCAAGCTGCTTAAATATGATTCCCAAGTACAGTAAAGTATGGTACATGCCAATGCCAGGAGCACCTGAGGGTGAAAGATGCAGTCAGGGTGTTGTATGGCTGATGAAGCTTCAAAGGTGCAGTGATATCAGCAGGCTGTGATTCTTGTGAAGGGAGATTAACAAGTGGGAAGCAGAGACTACAGAAGGATGGTGTGGTGGTGAAGTTCAAGGTATGGACGAGCACTCCAGGCTTCTTGTCAGACATGTTTATGTTTCCATGATAGCTAGTATCCAATTCCTCCAGCATACAAGCCCTCGAACCCGTATTGACTTCTGTGGATCCCCAACAGCTGTTCACAGCAGTGGACCACCACTGAAATGAAATATGACACGCTCTAATGACATGCGAAGCCCTCAGATTCAGTTACCTAGCTCTTGACCGCAACCTAGCAAACTTGCTCCTGGCCCATCCTGCTGCCCGCAACACTAGCCCCCTTCTCCCCTCCTCGGCCTTCTCCTCTTTCACTATTGGTGCCTTCACGAACCGCGCCTCCAGCTCCCGCCTCTCTACTTCCGCGCCCTCTATCCAGCTCTCCAGCCTCCGCACAACTGCTGCCTCCATCGCCCGCGTGACCGTACCCTCCTTCCTCCACACCCCGGTCGTCCATACTGCCAGCGGCCTTCGCAGACGGCCATGCCCCTCGCCAGCATCCGCCCCCGAGTCTGCATCATGCAGCGCCCACCAGCGCGGTCGTGCGGGCGCGATGCGTTTCACGAGTACGACATCCGTAAATACCCGATCGCCAACGACGAACAGCTCATGCGATGCGACTGGCGCGGGCAGCGACGCGAAGTACGCGTGGACCCCACGAGCGCAGGCATGCGACGGTTTCAGCGCCGCGTGACGCAGCACGGGCACGCCGAGGTGCTGGGAGACGGCCTCGGCCTGTACCATAGCGAGTGGGTAGGTATCTGAGGATACAGCAGTGGAAGAACGGACGTGCGCACCTGGAACCCGCTGGGGTCGTCAGCGGTCCCGGCCGAGTTGCTCACAATGAGGACATTTTTGCTATTGAATGTCTCACGGCATTCGTGCCATGCTTCCTGAGACAGAAACAGTTGGTTTGCGGACGGAACTTAACAGAGAGCAGGTGTGGGGACTGTACCTTTAGCTCAGGAACTAGCTTGTCATCGTACGGTATTGTCTGCAATGCTGCGCGTGTGAGCAGGAGGTTCATATACCACCAGGGTGTGGTGACCCACGAGACAGTTATCCTTGTCAAAGACAACACCCCGATATCCGGCACGCTTGAGTCCCGCAAAGTCAAGCTGGCGGATGTCTTCCTGCAGGAAGTGGGCAACGTGATACAGTCAGCTATGAGTTATGCGCTATAGCGCTATCTTTGACGGCATCACCTGAGACAGCTAAATGGGGGAGTAGAAGACGCGGGTTGAAGAGAGCATAGAATGGTACGAGTGTGCCAGGCAGGTTGAATGGCATTTGTTCAAAGCACCGTGGGATACTGCTAGTGGACATCTTTGGAGTAGATTTAAAACACCGTTCTCCTGCACACAGCGAAAATGCAGTTCTTACAGATTCGGGTGTGCTGCATAGTTCGCGCTCCCAGACTACGTCGGTCTACAGGTGTACGCAGAGGCGAAGGGCCTTTCGTGTTTAACACCAATAATACTGACTCTACTTCAAAGATGGTTGCGATTATTGATGAACTCATGACCATCTCGCACTCGCATCCCCACTCTGATGATGCGAAATTTGTAATTCATCTTCCACTAACTATTCTTCTACCTTTAAAAGAACGTTCTATAAAAACTGCCTGGGTTCCCCATTCAACAACTCATAGCCCACGCTTGACTATCACCTCAACTACTGTCCCTCCCGTCCAGCACCATTTGCATTCACATCCCCAATCGGTCCACCTTGTTCCTGCAACAGGTAGGTGACATAGGCCACTGCCCGCCTCCTGTCCGCACAGCCCTTCCGATTCAGGACCCCTGCTTCCAATTGCAGGCTGCACCTTGCGGGGTTGACGGCGCTGTGTGGCGTGTTAGGCACTTCCGCGGTTGATGACGTTGGCGCATCTGCTTCCATGAGAATGGGGGGCATCGTAGCAACTTGTGTCAGCCACGGTTCTTCGGAGCCTACACTGCGCCTACCTGCAGCCCATCGCTCTCGAGAGAAACGCTCTGGATGCACAGCACACAACCAAACACCTGTCTCCGTCCGATTTATCCCCCACTAGGAGGACGACTCGTTGCCCACTGCCAGCTATGCCTTAGAGCATGCCTGACGCCCCGACCACCGCCCCATCCGCACGCCTCATCCTTCCAAAGAGGCGCAGCACTTGTGCAGATGCACCGGCCGAGGCCTAGGGACGAGCCCTGGATGCAGTGATCCTCGAGGGCTCAACCCCGGTCTAACAGGAATCTGATCTGGTCCGCGTCCTGCTGGTGTCATGCATGCTCGAACCAGCAATTCAGACACCCGGTGGCAGGAGACAATGAGAGGCCATGTGCCTACAATAGAACAAGCAAATGACGATTGTTTCAAACACTCAAGGCAACTAGTATGCTTTGAACATACCCTGTACAAATAGTGTAGCTATAAATTGCACAAGCTTTACTACAGTTTAATGATAATTGCTCCAAATGGAAGCTGTACAATAGTGTTCTTGTGATAGTATTACAATATATGTTTAGCTAGGACTTTAATAGTAGAGTACTACAAAAAAAGCACAGGCGCTGCATGTCTGCAAAGAACGTCGCCCAGCGTGGTCTCCTTCACAGACCTTGCTACGTACGTAGCCCGGCGTGGCGGCATCGCGTTGTCGATGGGGCGGCCGCCCAACATGATTCTCACCTGCAGCAGGGGAAAACTGATGGGAGTCACAACAAAATACAGGTGGGACGCATTATTGCCACTTCCACAGATGCTATATTTCTGCAATTGTCTAGCTACCACTCTTACTGTTACATCCCACACAATTGACTTGCCTCTGTCGTCCAATACCACGTTTTATCGTTACATGTATCTTTGAGTCAACAATAATATTCACGTACCTGCTTCGAAATATAAGACATGTTTGATTGGAACATCAGCAGCGCACCGAGTGCCACTTTGGGTTACGACGCATAAAGACGTATAAGACTTTTGTCAAATTGCTAATTTGAATGTGTGGTATAATAGTATTGTACTAGTATATCATCCATCTTTGATGATATGTACGTTCAACAACAACGTATCCACAATAGTGCTCCAATACACACACGGTAGCGGGTTCCGTCATGCGTTTGTGGCTTTACTCATTTTTTTGTCCGTAGCAGCAGGGTGAATGCGTGAACAAAAAGGACAATAGCGTCCTCTGTATTCTCATCACAGATGCACCGTGCGCCTCTGCTCCCCCACCCATGTATAAAAGGACGCACACCATGTTGTCCCATTCAGCACCGCAGCATACCAATCTCCTGTTATTCAACCAATTTCCCCTCAGTCGCTCTCCCTGACTCTCCGTTCCGAAGCTTGTCTTTTCATCGACTCCTTCTAGACATTTGATGCAGAATATGTCCAATGTCCAGTTCACTTGTTACCCGAGAAGCATTTGCGCTCAACAGCTTCTCTATGGCCGATGACCTTACCATCGGTGTGGAAATGTCCAAACATAGATAGAGACCTGGTATGTGAAGTTACTGTTGACAAGATCCATGCCATGTGTGATGAACTTGTTCATCAATGGAACTTCACACCTGACAGTGGGTATGAGCTTATTCCATGCATCATTTTGGGTGAGGTCATGCTGTAAAACATGGTGTACGTCCAGTTTTTCTATCAGTGACTTGATGGCAGTATCAACAATAATCTCATGTACGAACAACTGGTGATTCGAAGTACATCTATTCAACTCCATTGCAGCCTATATCAGCATGGCTGAAGTGTTTTCTGCAAGGATAATACTCAAAATAAAACATTTGGAAAGTGTAGGCTGAAATAGTGAATGACCTGGCTGAGAATGCTCAATAGTTTCTCCAATTACCATATTTCAAGTGCCACTGACTTCCACTTTGCAATTTGTGTGAGTATACTCCTGCACCTTTTGAGTGTAAGATGACACAATCCAGAAAACATATATATGGATGTCAAGTGGCCAAGACACCATGTCCTTGTCCATTGAAAGTCTTATCTTGTTGAGCTTTTCAATCTCCACAGCAAATGATTGCTTTTTACTATGCTGTACTACCAGGAAAAAGCAGTCATGCATAGTGCAAGTGAAAAGCTCAACAAGACTGAATATTCCATCAAACACAGTAATACATCTTGGCCATTCCATAGAAACTATTTTGTGATGTCTTCAGAGTTGTGCCATCTTACACTCACTCCCCCTTATCCAGTCACATTGATGTTAAGGATACTAAGTGGACAGGGAAAGTAAAAGATGAATGGATGGTCATGCATACAGTACAGTGACATCTGGAAAAGGCAAAAGGTAAACTCTCAATCCTGATACAAAGCATGAGCATCTGGGGGCTTTTTTGGCTTTTAGGGCCAGAGTGATGTATATCAAGTCTCACAGCCATTCTAACATCAGATGACACAGCTGTTACGAGGCACTTGCTTTGGCACCTCGTAACGGTTTTGTTTTTGTTTTTTCTTTTTTATATCACTTACAAGTAAAGTGTAGTATTATTACTACAAGTGTGAGCTTAGCTCCACTTTACTTTAGTAAGGACTCATATTTCCCTTCCTCTTTTATAGTACTTAAGTATTTACATACTTAAGTGTGAGCTTAGCTCCAAGTACTATATTAGACTTATTCTTTTCCTTTTTTCTTTCTTTTATTTATTATAACATTTACTTGCTAAGGACTATTACTATACAATTAGCAAGGACTCAGTTATCTCGTCGCTATTTTCCTTTGTTTATACCTAGTTCATTATGCACTTGTGGCTGAGCCACTTGTATCACATGGACGCGTACTTACTGCACTTTACTGCGCATATTCGTTTACTTACTGCGCCTTACTGCGCAACTTTACTATACTTAGATCACTAGTTTTGTATAAATAGTTGACAAACTGGCGGTCTTAAACCCCAGTCTTGTCAACTTTGCAATCTAGGGATTCTCCTTACACTGCGCTTGAACTAAGCTCATCATAACCTCACTACCTTCCTAGAACTAAGTCTAAGAACTCTAAAACTCGCTAAAGACATCTTACGCTACAGTCAAACTGGATCCTTGTATCGTTATTGGTGGAATCATCCTCATAACTATATCATTAATCCCATTCTTCATCGTCATCCGAAACCTCTATTACGCTCATCAAACCAATATCCAAACCTTGGTTACCAGGAGTAATGTTATAGACATTCCCTAAGACCGTCCAATAGGCCGCTCTTAGCACACTTTTGGTAATCATTGTACTTTACAATTACACTCTCTGCCTCAACTCTATCCACAGACACTACATACAATGATCTCTATGACATGATCTCCTCAGACATCTTCTACACAGTCTGAGTGGGTATCCCCTTCCACTACCTCATCATACTTCTCACTTCTTCCCTGCAGTGTACCTTCACCACATTGTGTTGCCTTACTGTGTTCACCTCCACTCTCCTCTGCTGCAGATGTCTGTGCTCATATTCCCTCTGGGGTTCTCTACATATCCATCATGATATACCATCTATTCATCATTGTCTGCCCTAGCCTGCACAAACATCATGCAGCTGCATTGCAGTGCTCCATTGTCTTGTGTACCTGTTTTGCATTTGGTGAATGTCACATACCCTTCAATTATGTGCACACAACATGTCCATCTGTCGCTCATGCTGTGAACACACACCTTGCATCATGCCAGCATCCCCCACATCACTGGACTCTGCATAAGCACAAACAGCAACCTTGAAGAGTTTTTGATCTCAGCTGTGTGTCAAGTTGAACTAGCAGCCTTGCCTCTGGTTAGTCTGTGCATCCCTGCAGTGTCACAGTTGCTCTTGTTGTATCCTCCTGTCAGAACGTACTTATTTTCTTTTCATTTTTACAATTTCTTTTACTCTTATTGCTCAAGATCTACTAGAGATATCTTATCTCATCTTATTAGATTATCAGTAGATCTTATCATGATTATCTATGACTCATACTCATTCAGTCATTGGACTGCTTACTATACATTTATGACTACACTTCCCACAGTCGCTTATTGATGCAGTGCAATGCTGCACATTGCTTACTGATATTTCTCACAGACACTGCACATCTTATTTACATATGCCTGCCCTATAGTGACAGCACATGGTCTGTGCACCAATCCCTATAGTATATAAGACATCTCATGTAGTAGACAACTCTTTAGCTTTATACATCTGAGATATCCACTATACAGTGTGACTCATCTTAAGGTGTATTGTCTCTATCCCTTGTCTATCCTCCCCTTTCTTCAATTGTGACCTTGCTGTCTTAGCATATGCCTCACAATTGTATAAAGCTCCACCTCAGTGACTTCACACACATCCCTTCCACATTTCAAATCATCATTCCCCTCCCTCCTTGCTCAAGAGAGCATTGTATTGTAATGAGGTCTCCATTCTTCGTAGTTCAGCTGCAGTGCTGGGCCTTATATTGCCTCAGTGAGCAGTGCTAGGGTGTCTACCACTTAGTGGGGCATTGCAGAACCTCCTGACAACTGTTTGGACCAGGAGTACTATACCTTTTTACTATAACAAAGTCTCTTTTGTAGTACTAGTAGCATGTATATACTAGTATTTAATTTTATACCTCCACCCTTCCATTGTGTGTTGAAATGCCTATTCCCTTGAAAAAGGAATAGTGAGTTCTCACTTCGTACAATCTTACTTTCACCATTCTGCACATTCTATGCTTGGAAAAGAGGACTAGATCTGGCAAATCCTACACCAGATTCAGCACTCTTCCATCACCAACTCATTGGGCAACTTCTCTTGCTCTCCTCCACTTCTACACCAATGCCTATAACTACACCCAGCAACAGGCAATTTGGTTCTTTTGTCTCCACAACCCCTATTATAATGACCACCCTGAGGAATTCCCTTGGCATTTCTTTCCAAACTACCTCAATTGCTCCAGCCCATATAGAAATTCATTCCCACAAGCTTCACCTTCAGAAATGAACAATGACACAACCAGGGCCAAGCACATGGGAAATGAGGGAACCAGCACCAATGGCTCAATGGAAAGGGAAAGGGAAAGAAGAGAGGCAGACAAAACAAGAAGACTCAGATTACTAGATGTAGAGGAAGTGATGGAGATGATGAATGATCAGATGAAACAACAGCAGCACATACAGAAGGAACAAGGTGATGCAATAATCAGTTTGGGAATGACAATGGCAGACATAGCCAAAAATATGAAGGACATCACTGCAATGATGTGACAACAAGTCAATCCTTTGATAGTCCCCCAAACTATTCCTCTGGCCCAGCAAACATCCCATCAGCCCATGTATTTGCCCAACACCAGGTAAAAGTTTCTGCACCTACAGCATACTCAGGGAAGCGAGACAAACTTGACTTGTTTGTCCAAGAATTATTTCTAGTATTTGCAGCAAACAAAACCTGATTGGACAGTGATCAGATTACTTATGCCCTCTCCTATATGATAGGAGGTTTGGCAGAAGCATGGCAAAACTTACAAGTTGTGAAACAATGACTTCATGAGGCTAATCCCCTCAATCCATTATATCCCATGCCATTCCAGAACTGGGTAGAATTCAACACAAAACTATGTGAGAAATTTGGCAACCCTGACAAATCACACACCATGCAACAAGTATTGCATAAACTTAGACAAATGGGGAAAACGGCCAAAGAGTATACCACAGACTTCCTTTTATTAGCAGCCAAAACACTCTATGATGAGCATGCACTCATAGACTGCTATAAGAGGGGGCTTAATGGTGATCTCCTAGGATGAATCTACAATATCAATCCTCCCCCTGTCTCATATCTGTGAGGCTGATGTTTGCCAGCAAGGTCACACAATGTAAGAGGAAAGGAGAGGGCTAACAAGAGGGATGAGATCACGCTTAGCAAATGGATATCCCAGATGTATTCAGCTGAAGAGTAATTACAATACAGCTGAAGTATATATACTAAAAGGAACCTGTGCACAGACCATGTATGTACTGTAGGGTGGGCATATCATAATAGAATGCACAGCATTCCTGTGAATGATCAATAAGCAGCTTGCACAGCATCAGTAAGGATGTGCAGCATCTGTGAGAAGCTCAGTAAGTGACTGTGAGAATATGTGTCATATGCATATAGTAATTGGGCTGATGACAAATGATGAATGAGTCATACATAATCACGATGAGATCTATCAATGATCTGATAAGATATCTCTTGTAGATCTTGAGCAATAATGATAAAAGAAATTGTAAAATGAAAAGAAAAATAAATGTGTCCTGACAATATCTAGATTGGCAGAAGATAGCACAACAAACAGATAGGCACATGTGAGAATATCACCAACTTATGCAATCTAGGGGAACACCACAATGGACCCCAAGATATACACAACCAGCTAATACTCAAGCCAATACTAGCACATAGGAAGCAAGCAATGCAATGGTGCTGATGGATGTGGATGCAGTGCAGAGAAGGGGACCCCTCATTTGTTTCAATTGTAGGAAAGAGGGTCATAGGGAAAATGTCTGCCCACAGAGGAAAAACATCGGAGAAATTCATGAAGAGATCAGGCAGATGAGCACAGTAGATTTTGAGAAGATGATCTTTGACAAAGGAGAGAGGAGGAAGAATTTGGGTTTTGCAAAGGACAGCCAGTAGATGTTGCTGGACTGTCCAAAAATATGTTCTCAGTACTTACTCTGGATGATGGCACTGTTGATCACACAAATGTATGTGATCTGATTGAAATAGTATTTAACAACATTGCATTGGAGAAAAAGACTGAGAAGGAGACATCTGAGAGTATGCCCTCTCAAGAAGAAGAAAAGGAAAAGCACATAGTCATGGGAATCAAAACAGAATTACCCATGATCAAGGTCAAGATCAAAGTACCAGAAAGTGGACAAACTGTAATGATAGAAGCCTTACTCGATTTGGGAGCCACTACATGTTATATTGACAAAGAATTCGTGAAAACAAATTGTCTTAACACCAAAAAGCTTCCCATCACCATACCAGTCTACAATGTTGATGGATCCAAAAATGAATGAGGATCTATCAAAGAAACAGTGGATTTAATTGTCAAAGTTCAGAATCACACCAAAAGAACAACATTTTGTGTTACTGGACTAGGAAAGGTTAACCTAATTTTAGGAGAAACCTGGCTTAAAATCCATAATTCAGAAATAGACTGGAATATATTGAATCTTTACTGTATGTCATCAGTGCATCTCTCACTTCTCCTTTTTCATTCAGCATTCTCTTCCCTTCACTGGCACTCACACTTTACATACACTTGACACACTGTTACATCATCACAAACTCCTTGGGGCTTCTCCCTACTCCCACACCACTTATACTCTGGACAACACATGTCCTCCACACATATAGGTATCCTTGTACTCTAGGATTATCTCTCCACTTTAATCTTCTTCTCTACCTACTATATAAGATGCACTATATATGCTACATACCCTCAGTAGTTGTCCTACAACAACACTGAGTGAGTACACTCCCTTACCATCTTATCCTCTTTCTCATCACAGTCCTGCAGCTTCCTCCTTTGTGTCATGGTGCCATTCTTACTGCCCACACCTAACCTACATGCTGCAGGCTGCAGACATGTTGTCTGACTTCTGTCCCTTCATGGACATGTTACTCACATCTCTATCAATCTTATGTTTCATTGTTGCCTGCCCATTCCTGCACAAACAGAATACAGGAATCATATCATTTACAAGATGTCCATGATGATGTCATCTATGAATGGTTGAAGAAAGACAAAATTGGAAGAGGAAAAAGGCAGAAAAGAAAAAGAAGGAAATACCAAAAATAGTGGAAGTAGATGATGATGATGATGATGATGATGATGATGATGAAGGAGCTGGGGATTCTGAGTCCAAGTCTGAGTCAGGCTTGAGCAGAGCTTCCTGGCCCCCCTCATCCAAGATACCAGAACACTTCAATGGCACATCAGCAAGCAGTTGTAGAGGGGCTGGTGCTGGTACAGTAACAGGAGTTAGACATGACAGAAAAAGCAACTCATCAAACACAGCATCACAACTGACAACAAGTTGGTGCTCCTGCCTGTCCCCAGAACTGCCAGGCTTTCAAAGAGGGTTTGTACCCAACAAAGATTAGGCTGCACACATGCACACCAAGCTTCATGTGGTGCTGTTTTTGGCATATATGCATGTATGCTAGGCACACAAAGACCTTGAAATAGGAAACAGGGGGCCAGACACAGACCAAAGCAAAGAGGGGGTCTTCCACCCTAGACAGCAAGTGGGCATGTGGTTGTAGGGATGCACAGCAATTTGTACTGCAAGCTCCCAGTATTCTGCAGAAAGGCAGGTGCTGTGCAGCATGGCATGTGCACAGTCTAATAGAGTCCAATTTCAGTGCTCCACACAGCCATTTTGTTGTGGCAAGTAGAGTGCTGTGCATTGGTGTTCAATACCCAGTGCTACAAGTTTTTGTGATAATGTGGCATTGACAGACTCTCCACCACAATCAGTCTATAGGACCCTGAGAGTGTGATCTGCCTGATTAGTGCTCCAGGCAATGAATGCATTGAAGGTGGCAAGGGCCTGGTCTTTTTGGGATAGACAAAAGATCCTTCCCAGACCTGAAAAGTCACCAAGGAACATAAAAAAGTAGAGATGACCTTGAAGTGACTGGATGATGAAAGGTCCTACAATGTCCAAGTGGACAAGATCTAGCATGGCTGCTGTGTGGCACCTGGACACCCAAAAGGGGGCATGAGTCATGCATCCCAGCATGCATGGGCCACACAGAGCAAGAGGCAGTGCATAGTCGATGAGGTGGCCTTTCACTGTGGTAGGAGTAAGATGGTGGTGAAGAGGCTTAGCAGGTGGCTGAAATGCATGTGCCAGATGTCAACAGTGACACATGGTGTGGTTGATGTGATTGCACCCATTGTGGAGACATTGAGATTGAACCAATATGTGCTGGCATGAAGAAGTCCTTTAACCATTCCTATTCCTGTGCAGCATGGTGTTTGCAGTTGCAGTAGCACCAGGGGGTATGATGGAAGAGAAAGACAACAATGATGAAGACTCAACCACTGCAGAAACCTTTGCACCTCCTCTTGATCCACCTCCTTTCTTCCATTTGAATTCAGGGTGAATTTTTTCAACAATAATTGATGGGGTGAGATGTCCTGCTGCAATGCATGCACTTAAACTTCCTGTGGGCAGTCTTGTGTGGTCTCATTTGCACATGCAAGGCAGAGAGGGATGAGTTGAACAAAGAGTAAGATTTTGTGTTTGTGTGTGAAAGCCCTGAAAAGGAAGAAAGTGCCCACAGGGCCCATAACCTGTTGAAATATGGGCAAAGTGGTAAACAGCAGATTGATCATTAAAGTGTAGAGATAAGCTTGTGAGCCCAGGTGAAGATAAATGAGCCACAAGGACAACAGTCCAGAGGCCCAGAGGGCTAGAGACATAGCTGTAAGATAGATAAGATGTGTACCAGAAGGCAGAGGGTACACAGAAGACAGCAAGAGCTGCATAGAGCAGGTATGTCAGAAGAGAACTCAGAGAGCAGAAGTGCTGAGGTGAGAAGATGATGAGATAAAGAAGATATAGTAAGAGCAAGATAGAGTTGAAGAGGAGCTCAAACCATAAAGAGAAAAGAAATACCAATAAGATGAGATAGAGATAAGTATACTTGATAAGTAAACAGTGTGATCAGCATCATAAGGTAGTGAAAAACCAACACAATTTTGGCTAGGAATGTGTTTTGCTGTTTGGGGCAGTATGTTGGCATGCACATCAATAATCCCAACTATCTTTGTGGTAGGGTCAGTAATATATATTGGTATTAGATATGAAGGGTCATTTTCCTCTGCATGCACCTGTAGACTGACATATTCTGGGAGCACAAACTATATAGCATACCCAAATCTATAGGAAATGCATTTTTGCTGTGTGCAAGAGAACATTCCAGTCAGCAGTGTATGCAGTCTTAAGTACTCTGATGACAGTGTCCCATGGTGCTTTGAACAAATACCATTCAACTTGTACCATTCTATGCCCACTCCCTTATGTAACTATCTCAGACAATGCTGTCAAAGATTGCATTATAGCACATATCCCATAGCTGGTCATATCATGCTGCCCACTTCCTGCAGGAAGACATCCACCAGCTTGACTCTGTGGTGCCTAGACATGATGTTGTCATAACCCTAACCCCATATACTGCAATTGTCTGCATATGTAACAGGCTTTGTGACAGACACCACCAATTAACCCTTCCCCTGGACAGCTTCCAAAGCCACTTTGCAAGAGCCATTCCTCTTGCAATGAGGCAAAGATAAGGATTATCATCATACAAAGTAGGAGCATGTTCTGATGACCACAGTCCATTCTACAGGCAAAACAGCCATGGCATATCAGTACAACTCACACAAGGGTCAGCTGCAAATCAATAGCATTATTGATGCCATTGGATGGGGGTGGTGAGATAGATTGGAGGGTGAGAAATGGTCTTGGTCAGCACATTGTTCTTGGGCAGCTCACCAAGACTTAAACCCACCTTGTCAGGCCAACAAACCAACAACAGACATCATCACATAAGTCTCAACACCCAACTTATCCCTGCCTCCTTTAGAGGACTTAATGGGAGCTGCCTTGCATCAGGCTTCATTTATGGAGCATTTATCCTTTTATTTCTTTTCATTTTCATTTATGTTCTCTTTTGATTAGACAAGATAAGATGACCTTATCATTCTGTTATCTTATATCACTTACTGTCACTACATTCTAGACTATGAGGTCATACCATGAGGTAGCTGCATGGTACCATACTTACTGCAGTACTGTACTCTCTGATTTGCCCTTAGTTTACTGCACTGGTCTGTGCATGATAGCTAGGAGTATATAGGCTTAGTTAGTATAGCTGGATTTCCTCTCTCTTTGGTGTGAACCTTAGTCTGAGTGCACCTGGTCTCCCTTCAGGGATATATGCAGACTCCAGTCTCATACCTTGGAACCAGGCCAAGGGATGAGGGGACTCAGCCAAGGTAGAAGGGGTGAAACCAGCTGTAACAAGCTGGGGTCTATTCACTAACTACAGCAAGCCTGTATACTATCTAGAACAGTGCACAGACCAGGTGCAGTACAGTAGGGCAGGCTAAGTAAGTAGGATGTGCAGCAGGTATGAGAACAGGTGCAACACAGCATGTGTGGGAACCACCATGAGGAGACAGTAAGAACTGTAGGTAAGACAGAGTATTAGATTAGATGAACAAGTGATAAGATGAAAGGGATCTGATCTAAACTAAAACTAAAAGAATGTACATAATATAAAGTAAAAAGACAGTAAGAGATTATTTCAGTGGTAGGAGTCTGACACACCTACTTCTTCACATACTCCATGAACCTGATCCTTGGTGGATGGCCACCCTTCCTTACTGGCCACACTCCAGTCCTCACAATATCCTTATGGGTGTCACTCTGTCTATGCATTATGAGGGAGTCATCCTATATCTGCAGGGCTTGGAGTCAAGGTATTCCACTTGACTAAACTGTGGATCCTTGTGCACAGTCCACATGTGACAGTCTCTGTCACATTCTCAGGTAAAGCACTTCATGCAGTTCTGATACAAGCACAGGACTGTATCCTCACTTGGTTGTGTACCACTGTTACTTGATGGCCCTCCCTAGCCCTGGCCCCCTTCCTTGCACCATCTTCAGATCCCCATGCCTTGCATTTGGGCCATGCACCTGTCAGGCCCATGGTAGTGTTCAGTGCCCCTGGTCTGCTGAGATAGTAGGTGGAAGTGGGTGAGATGGTGGTGGGAATGGATGCAGGGGTGTGGAAGGTGGTAGGTACATGGAAGGGGGCTGTGGCATGGGAGGGAGCAGGGGGGTGAGAGGTGGTGACAGTGTGGGTGGTAGCATGGTTGTAGAAAGTGGTAGGTGCCATGTGGAAGGTAGGGATGGTGGTGGCATAGAGGGTGGGGATGGCAGGGACAAAGGAAGTGGTGGCATGGAGAAAGGTGGCATGGGCAAGGGCATGGGAGGTGGTGTAGATGGTGCATTCAGTGAGGAGGTGGCCAACTATTGAAGGAGGTTACTTGGAAAGAGCATGGCTGACTGTAGAAAGAAGAGAATTGTATTCTCAGTCTCTTCATAGAAGACTGAGCTGTAGCCATTATAGTACTGTACCTGTAGAATGAAGAGAATTATATTCTACAGGAAGAAATAGTGAGAAAACATAAAATGTAAACAACATAGGGGTAAGTACTGACCTCAGTCTCTTCATAGAAGACTGGGGGAAAAGAAAACATGCAAGTGGAATTTGCTGTAAGTAATGGGTCCATCTGTATCATCCCTGAGTCCCATGAGAGGTCCATGTGGCATGGCCATGCAGTTGCATGTTCATGCATTCACAGTCTTACAGTTGTGCACAGTTGCATGCACATTCACTGTTGCATGTCACTGTATACTCCAACACCAACTTGTGACATGTCATATCCATGATTAGTCTAGAGATCCCAGTGACACCAGTAATGTAAACATCCAGGTAATAATGGAACATTTGATCAGACATCTGTTGAGTAATGCCATAAATTCACAGGATATATACACACCAGAACATAGAAGAATGGCACCTGGTATGCCATTTCATGGAAGTTTGCAGGGTCCATGTAGTAATAATCAGGCTGCATAAGGAACAGATCATCAATGTTGGACTCAAAGCCAGGTTCAATACTGACCATGGTGAAGGCCAGAAAGTCATTGTTGTAAGCCTGAATAGCTTCCATTGCCAGGAACTGAAGGCTGGAACAATCAAATAGATGCAACAACATCTTTCAAGGGGATTCTGGCAGGTGGATGGAGCACAATGTAATAATATGGTGGGAATTTGTGGCCCACCTCAGGTTGCACTTATAATGCCTTGTGTGAGTTCACACTTCAATATCATAGTCCAGCCTACTGGCAGTTCATTAGAAATTAGAGTTCTCCATTACATTGATGCCACATTGTTTCAGGTTGCTTCCACATTGTTTGTTGCCTTTGAGGACATTGTGGCTGCCATGAAGGAAATACATTCCACCATAATTGAGCATCCTCATGTGACAGTTCCTTTGCCCTTACAGTATGTAGTGATCTCCCCCAACAAGGGGGGAAATGCAGCCATTTCTGACCAGTTATTCTGGCAGAAGCTTGCCTCCACTCCTCACTGGGTTTTATGTCCCATCAATGGACACTCAATATTACCAGCCTGGGAAACACTTGAACAACTGCTGACTAGCACTGTATCACCACCTTGAGTTTGCAGCATCACCTGCTCAAAGTGGCACCATCAGAAAGTGTTATCTGAAGCACACTTGCTGTTGGTTTTGCAACCTGCCATCCAACAATTGATGAAGTCTATGCCCTGGCATTGTATTCTCAGCAAACCCATAAATGAAGTACTATGTATGGTATGTGATGCTAGGACACACACCAGTGTCACAGTGTCCTTCCCTGGATATTACTTTGCCAAGTTGAACCTCTTCCTCAATGTTGCACAAATCATCTTGGCATTAAATATCAGACTGGCAAGGGCCACATTGCTCCACCTGCACCCTGGAATTTCTGGAAAATGGATTTGCCCTCCTGCTGCCATGGCTTTTTGTTTTCTGTTTTCTGCCATTGCCACTAAATGGTCTGGTGACTTGCCAACAGTGCACCTCACCTATTCAATTGCTCCATTGTACCCAGAAACAATGAGGAAGCAAAGCTTGTCCATCAAGTGGTTGTGTCTATAAATGGGCAGGAGCACACAACCCAAACCATGCATTCCTAAAGCACACCACTTGTAGGCAGTATTCCTTTTCACAGCATCTTTTTTGGAGATATTTAATATATTGCCCTCTTGGCTCAGACACCATGGTCCATACTTTGATTAATTGATTATTAATATACTCATTTATGGTCCTAATGTGGCAATGCCATATGTTTAAACTACATACAGTGACCCATCACATGTGTAAGATCCCTGCTTGCCTTTGTCTGCACTGGCATTCACCTGAAAGGAGATGCAAGTAACACCTGTGTTCAGGTCAGTGATGTCTCCCCAGGTGCTGGCCCTACCATTACCAAGCAGTTAGGCTATATGATGATGCACCCCTCAAGATACACTGGATGTGCTCTGCATGCCTGGGGTCAGCAGGGTGTACACAAGGCAATGAGGCTACTGCTGATTCATGCTGAAAGGTGGAGAGGGATAGCACAAGGGAGCAATGGTGCAAAGCAATGAAGGGGATGCTAAAGTGTGCAGACAGGAGCCCCAGAATTGATGAGACAATGGGGAACATTCTGCAATCATTGCAAACTTTGTCAGCAATGCTGTACTTGTGGTTTGACTTAAAACCAACAGCACTAATGGCATGCATGATGAGGGGAGGTCAGAACAGATGTAGGGAGCAAGAAAGATGGCAAGTGGTGACAACATTGTCACAAGTGCTGCAAAATACAACAGTGCAACAAATCCCAATGGCAACAGCAAACATGGCAGTGGAATGTGAGGTGCACACCAAGACAGCAAGGTCACAATTGAAGAAAGGGGAGGATAGATGAGGGATAGAGACAATACACCTTATGATGAGTCACACTGTGTAGTGGATATCTCAGATGTATAAAGCTAAAGAGTTATCTACTACATGAGATGTCTTATATACTATAGGGATCAGCACACAGACCATGTGCTGTCACTATAGGGCAGGCATATGTAAATAAGATGTGCAGTGTCTGTGAGAAATATCAGTAAGCAATGTGCAGCATTGCACTGCATCAATAAGTGACTGTGGGAAGTGTAGTCATAAATGTATAGTAAGTGGTCTGATGACTGAATGAGTATGAGTCATAGATAATCATGATAAGATCTACTGATAATCTAATAAGATGAGATAAGATATCTCTAGTAGATCTTGAGTGATAAGAGTAAAAGAAATTGTAAAAATGAAAAGAAAATAAGTATGTTCTGACAAATACCCCCCTTTTTAGGGCAAGATGACTCAACAAGCAGTAGAAACTCCAGTAGATCCAAAACCTTTATCTCCACATTGTGTGTTATCCAAAGAATTGACTTCTTTGACTTCAGCAAGGGATATATGTTCTAGGATCAATTGAGTGACTCAGTCTTTGATGTTGACTATAAAGTTGTTGTCACCAAGGTTTACTAGAAGAATCTTTACTGGTCCACAATAGTCTGAATCGATAACTCCTGCTCCAGTATGAATGGAATTTTTGACAGCCAAACCACTGCAAGGAGCAATATGTCCATAGCAGTTGTCTGGTATAGCCAAGGAGATTTGACTATTGACCAGTTTTTGACCATGTGCAGGAATTACAATTTCTTCTGCACTATAAAGATCCAATCCAGTGGCATGCTCTGATCCATGGGTAGGTAGTGTGGCTGAGTTTGAAAGATGTTTGATTGGGATATTACAGTGTTGAACAGATTGGATAGCATTGGGGTGTGAATTATGGAATTCTTTAACCAGTTTGGGTACATTTTTGATCATGATGTGTGCTGGTTCCCAGGAATCTTCATCTTCTGGGTAATTCTTCCATTTGATAAGATATTGAATATTTCCCCAATGTTTTCTGCTATTTAAGATCTTTTCGACTTTGTATTGTTCAACATTATCTTTGATGATGTGTGGAGGAGGAGATTTGACAACTTGTTCTGGAATATCATTTGGAGTAAATGGTAGTAATTTGATGACATGAAATACTGGGTGAATTTTCATAGATTTGGGAAGTGTTAATTCATATGCATTGTTTGATAACACTTTGATGATGGGATAAGGTCCCAATCTTTTGTGATCAAATTTCCGAGTAGGTCATCCAGTCTGTATGTTCAATGCATCTAACCAGACTTTATCTCCAATTTGATATTTAGGAGTATCTCCTTTGTGCTTGTCATAGTATCTCTTCATATCATCAGCCACTTTCCTTAGCACCGATTCTGTGTCTTCCCTTGTTCTCTTCAATCCTTCAGTAAAGTTTTCTACCAAATCAATAGTGGATGTCTTGCCTGGTTCAGATCCCATACATGGATTTTGTCCAGAGTTCAACATGAAAGGAGCATATTTGGTTGAAGCATTCACTCTGTTGTTATAACAGAATTCTGCCATAGGTAACCAATTCATCCAATCTGATTGTCAATGATCTACAAAGATGCAGAGATATTGTTCTATTTCCTGGTTTATTCTCTCTGTTTGACTATCTGGTAATTGCATAATCAAATCCGTAGATATGATTTGCCAAGGTTTTGATGGTATTTTGTTTGGAGTGAGTTCTCCTTGTGGTTTTTTTGCAATCATTTTCATTCTTTGGCATATGTCACAACTTTTGACATATTTTCCAACATATACAGCCATGCCTTTCCACCAAAACATTCTCGACACTATCTCCAGTGTCCTCCATTGTCCTGGATGTCCTGTGATTGGAGTATCATGACATTGTTTGACTATGTCTGCTCTGCAACTGTCAGGGACAAGGATTTTATCTTTGAACATCAATAATCCTTGTTTATTTTGTCCCCAACCAGCTATAATAGACATTTTTGCTTTGTCTGCTCATAACTCTGACCACATCTTGACATCCCCATCCTTCTCTTGTTTGTCAATATTGCTTGTATATGGTTTGGTTTGATGAAAATTTCTGGTTTAAGCAATATGACATTCTTGTTGTCATTATCCACCCCCTCTTTATGATCCACTCATCTCAAGAGGAGATCTGGTTTGGCTGAACTCTTTCCTGGTCTGTGGGAAAGGTGGAAGTTGAACCTAGAAAGAAAGAGAGACCATTGAGCCTGGTGATGGTTCAATTTCTGGGCACTCATAAAGTACTCTAGGTTTTTATGATCCATGAGGATCTGAACTGGACTATCTGTTCCTTCTAGATAGTGTCACCATTGCTCCAATGTGTGTATCACAGCCAACATCTCTTTGTCATAGATGTTGTAATTTCTCTCTGCAGGTGATAATCCTTTGCTGATGTACACCACTAGATGCCACTTCTCGTCGTCTCTCATCTGCAAAAGTACTGCTCCTGTAGCATATCCTGAACTGTCCGCTTCTACAAGATATGGATGATGGGGTTCAGGAAGGACTAAGACAGGTTTAGGGCATAATGCTGTCTTTAAATCTTCAAATGAGTCTTTTTGTTCCTGATCCCAGTGCCATTTACTATCCTTTTGTAGAAGAGTATTCAAGGGTTTTGCTAAGTTGGAGAATCCTCTGATAAATTGACAGTAAAAGTTTGTGAAACCTAAGAAGGAGCAAACTTCTGTAACAGAGGTTGGTGTAGGCCATTCTGCTATCCCTTGAACTTTGACTGGGTCCATCATGATTTTGTCAAAGGATATTTTAAGGCCTAGATAGTCTATTTCTGTTTTCTCAAAGTCACATTTTTCAGGTTTCAAGTATAGTTTGTTGTCACGGAGGATTTTGAGGACTTCTTCAACTGTGAGGTGATGTTCTTCCAATGTTGCAGTGAAGATAAGGATGTTGTCCATATAGACTACCACTTTGCCCTTCACAATGAGTTCTCTAAAGAGATGATTCATCATAGTTTGGAATGTTGTGGGGCTGTTGGTAAGTCCAAAGAACATAACAAGTGGTTTGAATAATCCTTTGTTTGTAATGAAGGCAGCCTTCCATTCATCTCCTTCTTTAATTTGAACATTGTTATATCCCCATCTGATGTTGAGTTTGATGAAATATTTTGCCCCTTTGAGTTTGTCTATCAATTCTGAGATAAGTGATAAAGGGTAGGAATTCTTGATAGTGTTATGAGGGACTTGCATTGGCACCTTGTAATGGTTTTCTTTTTTTCTTTTTCTTTTTCTTTTTCTTTTATCTTACTTACTAGTAAAGTGTAGTGTTATTACTACAAGTGTGAGCTTAGCTCCACTTTATTTAGTAAGGACTCTATCTCTCTTTATAGTACTACAGTATTTATTACTGTGCTGTGAGTTTTACTCCAAGTACTATAAAGACTTATCTTTTCTCCTTTTTCTTCTTTATTTATTATAACATTTACTTGCTAAGGACTATTACTATACAATTAGCAAGGACTCATTGGTTTTGTTCCTATTTACTTCTGTTTATCTCTAGTTCATTACACACTTGTGGCTGAGCCACTTATATTACATGGATGCATACTTACTGCACATCACTGTGCAACTTTACTATAGTTAGATCTCCAGTTTTGTATAAATAGTTGACAGACTGGCAGTCTTAAACCCCAGTCTTGTCAACTTTGCAATCTAGGGATTCTCCTATACTGTGCTTGACCTAAGCTTGCCACAAAACTTGCTTTATCCTCTAAGAACTAAGTCTAAAGATCTCTCAGCCACTCTAAAGCATTGCTAAGACATACTAAACTCATCACTCTGGATCCTCGCATAGTCATTGGTGGAATCATCCTCATCACTATCTCATTGATCCCAATCTTCATCATCATTAGGAACATCTATTACACCTATCAAGTGTGTATTCACTACCTTGTTACCAGGGGTATCATCACAGAAATTTGCTAAGACCATCCAATAGGCCACTCTTAGCACTTTGACAAGACTCCACACTCCTCCTAACAACCAAACACCCACTCTGGATGACATGCATCTATGAGACCAGAGTCTGCATATATCCCTGAAAGGGAGACTGGGCACACTCAACTTATAGTTCACACTAAAAGAAGAGGAAATCCAGCCATAACAAGCTGGAGTATATTCAGCTATACTACAGCTATCTATATACTCTATGAGAAGGCACACAGACCAGCGCCACTACTCTAGGGCAGACGCTACAGTACAATACCCACAGTAAGTATGGAGCATGCCACTACTTCATGCTATGACCTCATAGGGCTAGAGTAAGTCTAGGCCCATCTAGACTACTAAAAGAATGTAAGTAGAAATGATTAGATGTAGATCAGATAAGATGAAAAAGATGATCTAATCTAATCATAATCAAAGGAAAACAGAAAAGAAAGTAAAAAGAATAAAGAGATAAATGCGTCATAAAATGGTGCCTGACAATATCCCCTTCTTAAGCATCATTCACCCTGAATGACGAATGCTCGAAGAACGTGTTAGTCCAAAAGAGCGCAGTACTAAAGACTGCACTGGATGGCCAGCTGCTACATCCATTGCCCTTAAGGTGCGCATGAAGGAAAAGCCCAAAAGAAAGGTGGGCAAAAGGCAAGAAAAGAAAATGGAAGCAAGTGAAAAACTCTGTGCATCCTCTGCACTCATGCTCCTCCATGTCTTGCACTACTGCTCAGCTCTGCACCCCCTTCAGGGTTGCCTCAGCTTCACCTATGCACTCGTACATCTCCGCACACTCACACATCAGCTCCGCTCCATCATAAGTATAACCATAGTCCTATACCCCCTTCTTACCATGTGTCACCCCGACACACACCAAAACACAACAACATCGCGCGCAGCACAAGACCTGAAAAAAAATCGAACTTGGGCTCACCGTGAATCGAACATAGAAGTAAAGGTAAGGGCTAATAAAACAGGAAACTGGACCTTTTGTTAACAAAGGTAGTCCCAACCTCAAAGGCGACAGTCAGTTCGGCACGTGCCACTTGCCTAAGGCAGTGCCAATCGGACCCCAACTCTGCACTTTTTATGCTAATGTGGAGCACGACCATGGCTGCTTCTTTCACAGGGTGAAGCATAGCCTGCTGCATTTTGACTAGATTGCTACTAGAGTCACTCTGGGTCGGCAAACAGACACAGCGCTGACTAGGTGCAGGTCCCATTGTCCACCAGAGTTGTGATACAGTTTAACGTCCTGTCTCTGGACGTGACTAAATATGAGGATCTATCAGCCCAAGGCCTTACCTCAAGGTTTGCGCAATTTACTGCCCACTACAATCCAATGTAGGAGGGGCGCACACCTAACTCTTCTAGGACTTATATGGTGGCATCTGATCAGATAAAGGGAATAAGCAGTACCCCCTTCTTAGGCAATGCCTCTCCACTGCACTGCTGCACGGCTTTGCTGCGGCACAGTGTCTTTCGTCCCGGGGAGTATCCGTGACCCCGATGAGCATCTGTATGCGACTCACGCTAGACCTAAGTGGCTTCTGGCAGCTTCGTGTGGTGAAAAGCTTTATCATCAGGTCGGAGGGTAGGAGAGAGTATTGAGAAGCCTATACTGCTGGGAATAGGGCTTACACATAATGGCAGGTTGCAACGTGGCACACCGGATGCACTTCGGGATCTAACAGCCAGGGAGTAGGCGGACCCTGGTGAGTACCCTAATGTCTTACACACTGCGGCCAAATGCAGTTAGCCTAATGAAGCCTACAGATGAGGCATACCTGGGACAAGGCATGGCATCTTCCGATCTTCTCTGCAGCAGGACTTATACTCGGTTAGCATGCCCCATGGCATGTGCAAAACATGCTGCCACTAGGGACTTATGCACACATGGCCGACGGAGGAGCAGAGGTGTCCCCTTGAAGCCCGTCACATCAGGAGAAAGAACCAGAATAAGAGAATCCCGTTACAGGTGGGACTAGACCTATAAGAAAATAAACGGAACGTGCTGGGCCTCAAAGAAGGAAGGCGGAGCACAAGGGGGAGCTAGTTATTTTATGAGACCAGAGTCTGCATATATCCCTGAAAGGGAGACTGGGCACACTCAACTAATAGTTCACACTAAAAGAAGAGGACATCCAGCCATAACAAGCTGGAGTATATTCAGCTATCTACCAAAGACTATATACTACAGCTATAAGTGCATGGACCAGTGCAGTAACTATAGGGCAGGTCTATGAAGACAATACCCACAGTAGACTATGACATCATGCACAGCATGGGCCCATCCAGAGTCTAAGCACAAAGTGACAGTAAGGTGAGTAAGATAAGATCAGATCAGATGGACTGAAAGGGAAGATGATCTAATCTTATCTAATCAAAAGGAAAATAAAAGAAAAGTAAAAGAATAAAGAAAGGAATAAATGCTCCATAAACAAAGCATGACAGCATCCTTCACACATATGGAGATCCTTGTACTCTAGGACTATTCTCCACTTTAACCTTCCTCTTCACTTACTATATAAGATGCACTATATGCGCTACATACCCTCAGTAGTTGTATTACAACAACACTGAGTGAGTATTTCCCTCAACCATCTTATTCTCCTTCTCACCACAGTCCTGCAGCTTCTTACATTGTGTCGTGGCACTCACTTCACTGCCAACACCTAACCTATGCACTGCAGCAATGCTACTACAATCCCTCCCATGCTGGGAGAACTTCTACATGCTGTTATTAATCATAGTTGCCTGCCATAACCTGCACAAACAAATGGTTCTCCATCCATTCACATTCCTGTTGAAATCTCCATAAGAAATCAGAAAGTTGCCACCAAAGCTTTAATCGATAGTGGTGCAACCAGAATCTTAATCCATCAAGATTTTGTATGATTACATCATCTACCAACCAAGAGACTTGAACATCACATACCTGTAAAAAATATCAATAGAACAAAGAACATTGGCAGAGATATCACACATACCTGTCATATCACCCTTGAGATCAAGAAAGCAAATGTCAAACCCCATATAGAAACAAATCAATTCTATATCACCAATCTAGGAAAAGATGACATCATTTTAGGAACTGATTGGTTATGACAACATAACCCCAATATAGATTGGACCAAAGATATGGTATCCTTCTCACACTGTCCATCAGAATGTCAACAAAACCCTATTATAACCACACTGCCATTTTCCAAAGAAGAAGACCAAATTCATATAGAAGATCAATGGACGATCAATGAACTAAATCTTTTCCACACCACCCTATCCACACAAATAGCCATGAATAATCAATATGACAGAAAAGGAATGGATCTCATCCCAATTCATTATCATGATCTAGGAATGGTTTTCAACAAGGAAGCTTCTACCCAATTACCTAAATGATGCTCATGGGATCATGCAATAGATCTAAAGCCAGGAATGGAACTGTATGCCAGAAAAGCTTACCCCATCAATAATAAACAATGAGAAGTGAAGCACTTCACACACTCATCTCCAAAAATAGCAAAAAGGGGTACATTGTCAGGCCACTATTATTTTCTCAATTTTTCTCTTCATTTTTCTCTATTTTCTTATGCCTCTATTGTCATAGATCTTATAATTGCTCCTGATATATCAAAGTGATTCCCATGGCCACACATTCCTATTCTTCATCTTTATCAGCCGATGATGCATATGTCATCTGATCTCTAATTGGTCCATTCTATACTTCATTTTCTCACACTTACTGTGCATGCTCACCAATCCTTCTCACACCTGCTGTGGAGTATCACCAATCACTCTCACAGTTACTGCGGAGTGTGAGGCCGACACTATGTCGAAGCCAAACAACTGAAGAAAAGTTAAAACAACAAAAAGGACAATCGCGCTTTGACTAGCGGATATCCCAGATGATATTAGTGTATAGTAAGTAAGGAGAGAGAAGAGTACTGTACCTAGTGGATATCCCAGATGATCAGAACTGGGGAATAAACCGCTAGGAATCGTATGTATATATAGTGTCTTAGAGCATGCACAGACCATGCAGTACAGTATAGGGCCGGAGAATGAGAAAGTAAAGTAATGATGTCATATCTAATAATAGAAGGGACGCGTCATCGCTGACTGAGCTCCGCAGTAACTGTGAGAGTGATTGGTGATACTCCGCAGCAGGTGTGAGAAGGATTGGTGAGTATGCGCAGTAAGTGTGAGAGAAAGAGTCATAGCTAAGAATAGAACAGGCCGATCAGGGATCGGACGACATATGTATCATCGGCCGATAAAGACGAAGAGAAAGAGTACATGACCGTGGGAATCGCTTTGATAGATCAGGAGCGATTGTGAGATCTATGACAGTAGAGATATAAGAAAATAGAGAAAAATGAAGAGAAAAATAGGGAAAATAATAGTGGCCTGACACGGAGTCTCAGTCAGCACTTACACATCCCCTCTATTATTAGATATGATGTCATTACTTTACTTTCTCATCCTCCAGCCCTATACTGTACAGCATGGTCTGTGCATTCCTTTGAGTAGTATATATAGCATAGTCCACTTAGCATTTTATCCCCAGTTCTGATCATCTGGGATATCCACTAGGTGCAGTACATTCTAGTTCTTTCCTTGTCTTTCTTAGCTGATTATACATCTGGGATATCTGCTAGTCTTAAGTGTGATTGTCCTATTTGTTGTTTTTTTTGCTTTCTTCCTCAGTTGTTCGGCTTCAACATAGCGTCAGCCTCACATACATCCACCCATCAAACTCCCCATGGGTGGCTCCATTCTTCTTTGTTGGAAAGAAAGATGGCAAGTTATGTCCCTGTCAGGACTATTGTAGATTAAATGAAAGAACTATTGCCAACAAATATCCCCTACCACTTATTCCTGAGCTCATCAACAAACTCAAAGGTGCCACCATATTTACCAAACTCAACCTGAGATGGGGATACAACAATGTATGCATCAAGGACAGAGATGAACACAAAGCTGTGTTCATAGCTGATGGGAAACTATGGGAACCTACTGTAATGTTCTTTGGCCTCCAGAATTCCCTGGCTATGTTCCAATCAATGATGAATGCCCTCTTTGATGACCTTATTACTGCCAGTCACATCATCATCTACATGGACAATATCCTCATATTCTTGAATGATCTATCAGAACATCAGAAATTAGTCTGCCAAGTCCTCCAATGTCTTATGGAGGAAGACCTATTTTTGAAACCAGAAAAATGCTTCTTCGAGAAAGAATCAATTGAATATCTCAGTATGATCATTTCCCATGATCAAGTTCACATGGACCCTGCAAAATTATCAGCAATTACCGAATGGCCTACCCCAGAGAAGGTTAAAGACATACAATCATTTTTAGGGTTTGGAAACTTCTATCAATGTTTTATCAAAGACTTTGCAAAGATGACCAAACCTCTTATGGAATTAACACACAAAGATCAACCATGGGATTGGATGGATCTCTGACAAACAGCATTTGAACAATTAAAAACAGTGTTCACCACCACCCCCATTCTATTAATACCTGATTTTGATGCCCCCTTTAAACTTGAAACTGATGCCTTGGATTTTGACTATGGAGCCATATTGTCCCAACAAGGTCCAGACTCCCACTGACACCCAGTCACATATCTCTCTAAACAAATGACACCACCAGAATGCAATTATGTCATTTATGACAAAGAACTGCTTGCAATCATTTGTGCCCTAGAAACCTGGTGCCATTACCTCAAAGGTAGCCCTCACCCCATTGATATTTGGTCCAACCACAAGAATCTCAAATATTTTTCCACAGCAAAACAGCTTAACCAATGACAAGCTTGTTGGAGCTTATTCCTTTCCCACTTTAACTTTTTGATTTCCCACTGTCCAGGCACCCTCAATAAAGCTGATCATCTGACCAGGAGGCCAGACCATGAGGAGGGGGTAATTTTGGACAATTCCAACATCATGGTGCTAAATCCAAAAGTATTTTGAATAAATGCTACAGGAAGACACCTGACACCCACTTGATCAAAAAACATCAGACAACAAATTATTGAACAACTCAAGACTGACACACTTTCCCAAGAGACATTCCAGAAAATCAAGAATCTCAGACCTTGGAAATTAACACAAGGCATCCAAGAATGGAATTATGAAGACGAACTCCTCCTCTTCCACAGAAAGATCTATATTCCAGATAACAAGGAACTTTGGAAAGAAGTTGTACATATTCACCATGACTCAACCCCCACCAGACACCCAGGATGATGGAAAACATACGAACTCATCCAATGAGATTACTGGTGGCCAGGAATGTCCCTATTCATCAAAGCATACATAGAAGGATGTGCAACATGTCAATCCACCAAGAATATCACATGTCCCATCAAAGCTCCACTCATTCCCACTGAAACCCCCCATGAACCCTGGCAACATGTCACCACTGATTTCATAACTGACCTTCCAGAAGTAAATGAATATGACTCAATCAATGTCATCATCAACAAATTCTCAACAGCTATTATTATCACACCATGCAAGAAGACCATCACTGCCTCTGAAACTGTGCAACTATTCTTAGACCATGTGTGGAAATGCTTTGGCCTTCCAGATAAAATCATCTCCAATTGAGGACCCCAATTCACTTCTAAAGTTACTCAAGAAATCTGGAAAGTGCTAGGAATTACAGTGGCAATGTCCACCGCCTATCACCCACAATCAGATGGAGAAACTGAATGTGTTAACCAAGAAATAGAATGATATCTCTGAGCTCTCAGAAATCAATCACCAGCAAATTGGCTTGATCTACTTCCCTTTGCTGAATTTTCACATAATAACCAAGTTCATTCCACCACCTGGAAATCACCATTTGAGATCCTTATGGGGTACAAACCCAGATTCACTATCAAACCAATTACCACCTACATCCCAGAAGCACAAAACCAACTTCAATATATACAGAACATTAGAGAAGAAGTAATGGCAAGTCAAAAACTTACCAATTGCATAACCAAGGATTCCCATGACAAATACAGAATTACCTTCATCATGTATAAAGAAGGTGACCAAGTTTGGCTAGATGGAAAAAACCTCAAACTCCAATACCCAAAAATGAAACTAGCCCCAAAATGGTTTGGACCATTTCCTATCAAAGAAGTCCTCAGACCTGTCAACTATCGGCTCAAACTACTGCCAAAATGGAAGATCCATCCCATGTTTCATGTCACTCTTCTCACACCATTCAAGGAAACACCCGAACATGGTCCCAATTATACAAAACCACCCCTGGAAATAGTCAAAGGTGAAATGGGGTTTGAAGTGGAAACGATCCTCAGCTCTAGAGTGCAGAACAATGGACAACTCCAATATCACATCAAATGGAAGGGATACCCAGAATTGGACAACACATGGGAACCACAGGGAAATCGCAACAGGAAATAAATGACTTCCATAAATGAAGGCCAAGTGCACCTAGACCACTGTGCAGCCTGGGAATAGACTTATTCACTTTCCAAAATCACCTGACTACCCCCCACACCCATACTTAAGGAAGTCACTCTGTGTCCAAACCATCCATCACCCAGCAATGCACTCCCTCCCTCCCTCCTCAGTACCCTCTTCTCCCCTCTCCTCCTCCCTCCTCACCTCCCCCACATTCTGTGCCTCCCCCCTCCCCTACACTGAGGAGGATGCCTCTGCCACCACCATCTTGGTGGCCCTGGCCCTCTCCAATGCCACCACCCCACCTCCACCCCACCTCCACCCCTGCCCAGCCCCCTCTCCCTGGCTATGGGACTTGCCAACCCCTGGCCCATCCCTGGGCTCCTCCCCCTCACTGATACCACCCCTCCACCCCTTACCCCACCCAGGTGACCTCCTCACCCTACAAGCTGGAGCTATCTCCAGTTCTGCCCCCTTGCCTTGCCACCTCCTGCTCAGCCTGCCCCCAGCACCCTCTTTGGAGGAGTGCATCACTGATGCCCCAGCCTCCCTCCCAGGCCTTATCTCTGCCCCTGCCTCCCCTGTGGCCTCCTGGGGCAACCTGTCCATGGGCTGGTGGCCTGCCTCCCACCACCATGTTGAGGCCTGGTCCTTGGTATCCTCCACCTGTGAGGCACACACTGGACAGTGAGGTCACAACTGAAAAGAGAGGGAGGATTGATGAGGGATGAGACAATACACCTTTAAGATTAGTCATGCTGTATAGCCGATATCTCAGATGTATAAAGCTAAAGAGCTACCTACTACATGAGAGTCTTTATATACTACAGGGATCAGCGCACAGACCATGTGCTGTCACTGTAGGGCAGGCATATGTAAATAAGATGTGCAGCATCTGTGAGAACTATCAGTAAGCAATGCGCAGCATTGCACTGCATCAGTAAGCATCTATGGGAAATGTAGTCATAAATGTACAGTAAGTGGCCTGATGACTAAATGAACATGAGTCATAGATAATCGCGATAAGATCTACTGATGATCTGATAAGATGAGATAAGATATCTCTAGTAGATCTTGAGCGATAAGGATGAAAGAAATTGTAGAATGTAGAGAAAAATAAGTATGTTCTGACACCACCCCTGCCCCAGCCCCTCCAAGAGGGGTCTGCTTCAAGTGCAGCCAGCATGGCCACCACTGGGCACAATGCCCCAACCCCCATTGCTGCCACACCCCCTACACCCACCCCACCACTGCCTACCACCGCCCCACCCACCACACCACCCCCAACCCCATCACCTGCTCTGACCCCATGTACCTTGCATGGTGTGCTGAGAGCTGCTTCCTCCAGGAGCACCACCTCCTGGCTCAGGAGGAGCTTGCCCAGGCCAGGGAAGAGGCCTATTACTGGGCCCAATGGTCTGCAGGCTTCCCCCACCTCACCCCCAACTGCCCCTGGTTCTTTGACAGGGGTATGCCCAATGGCTTTGTCCCAGCCTGGGACACCCTCCCATACCCCACCTATGAGGAGTAAGTGGCAGGTGGGGGGCAATGGGTCAGGGGACCCCACCAAGTGTTGCAGGTGACACATTACATGAAGAGGGGGTGATATTATGAGGCACTTGCTTTGGCACCTTGTAACAGTTTTCTTTTTTTTCTTTTTCTTTTTCTTTTATCTTACTTACTAGTAAAGTGTAGTGTTATTACTACAAGTGTGAGCTTAGCTCCACTTTATTTAGTAAGGACTCTATCTCTCTTTATAGTACTACAGTATTTATTACTGTGCTGTGAGTTTTACTCCAAGTACTATAAAGACTTATTTTTTCCTTTTATTTTCTTCTTTTATTTATTATAACATTTACTTGCTAAGGACTACCACTATACAATTAGCAAGGACTCACTTTATCTCACTCTATTTATCTTTGTTTACCTCTTGTTTATTTCATGCTTGTGGCTGAGCCACTTACTATATTCATGGACACATCCCCAGTCATATGACTTGATTGATTGCTGTGCAATCATTGTTGATCTATGAACCTTACTTTCTTGTACTATCTTTAGAACTCTGGTTTTGTATAAGTAGTTGAAATACTGGTGGTCTTAAACCCCAGTCTTGTCAACTTTGCAATCTAGGGATTCTCCTACACTGTGCTTGACCTAAAACTCACTACAAATTCGCTTCACTCTAAGAACTAAGTCTAATATGTCTAAAGTCACTCTAAGTGTTGCAAGACATCCTAAACTTGTCACTCTGGATCCTCATTTAGTCATTGGTGGTATCATCCTCATCACTATCTCATTGATCCCTCTCTTCATTGTCATCAGGAACAGTTATTATGCTTATCAACCATGTATCCACCACCTTGTTACCAGGGGTATTATTATAGCAGACCTTCCCTAAAGACCATCCAATAGGCTGCTCTTAGCAGGAGCCAAGACCCTTTGTCCAAGTCCAAACCTAATTGTCACCACAATGTCTCATCTGCACATGTACTCCTCATTGCACTCTTGTCTTGCCTTTCTTCCCTTTTTCTGACTCTCTACTTGACTATCTCATGGATGTTATATCTGCCCTGGCTGTCACACACCACCCTTCTCCTCCTTTTGTGAAATCCAGAAGGAGTCTCACCAGTTGACTGCACATGGCATGACATCCATGACCATGCAACTGACAAGAATCTTCCTCTTGTGCCATATGCAATACTTGTGAGGCTGATGCAATATTGAAGCTGAACAACTGAAGAAAGAGCTAAACAAACAAAAAGGATGATCATGCTTCAACTAGTGGATATCCCAGATATATAATCAGCTAAAGAGAACAGAAGAGGAAAGATGCCACTGTACCTAGCGGATATCCCAGATGATCAGAACTGGGGAATAAACCACTAGGAGTTCTACATATATATAGTGTCTAAGAGCATGCACAGACCATGCAGTACAGTATAGGGCAGGAGAATGAGAAAGTAAAGTAATGATGTCATATCTAATAATAGGGAGGATGCATAAGTGCTGACTGAGGCTCTGCAGTAACTGTGGGAGTGATTGGTGAGCATGTGCAGTAAGGGTGAGAAGAATGAGTCATAACTAAATATAGAACAGGCTGATTGGAGATTGGATGACATAAACATCATTGGCCAATAAAGACGAACATGTAGAATGCATGACCATGAGAATCACTTCAATAGATCAGGAGTGATTGTAAGATCTATGATACTAAAAATATGAGAAAAATAGGAAAAATGAAGAGAAAAATAAAAGAAATAAGAGTGGCCTGACAATACTCTGTACAGAAAGAAGTGGCCATTACCATTGTGGAAGGCTGATGGCTTGAACTCAACACTGCAATACTTGTCACTCATGCTCACAAGGCTGTGCAGAGTCAAAGGTCTTCCAACAATCAGCACAGCCCATCATGCATCAACTTTGTGGGCAGTGTACTCCACTCACTGGTCAAGAACACCTTCAAGCCCTTCAAGACTGGGCCATCTCATTGCCTCACCACCTATTGCACATGACTGCATGTGTTGGTCACACTTGCAGTGCTGTACCTCCTTCAACATCTCAAAGCACACTTCCCTGATACTGCAATTGTCCCCATGCACTGGGTAGCAGCCATGCCTCTTGCCATGCTCCTTCCTCACACTGCAGCTGACTGCCTCATCAATGCCAATGACTTCAAGTGCTGCAGCTTGAACACTGGCACCTGTACCACTATCACTGTGGCCATCACCCTCTTCTTATGGCATTTCCACTGCATGCACACAACTCTTCTGGCCACCACTCATTCATTTCAGCTTTCATGATCACATCCAAGATCACCTGTGACAATATATACTCAATTGCACAATGACTGCAAATTGGCCACATGTGCCACATCAGGCATGCACACATCATGTTGTACCCTGGAATCACACACTGTTGCACATTTTACATGTGCTCATTGTCACCATTGTCCTTGCCAGAGAACTGGGGCTCCCTCATCTGCTTCCAATCTCCCTCAGTGTGCCCAGCATGGGGGGCTGTTGGTTTTTCACTACCTTATGATGCTGATCACACTGTTTACTTATTAAGTATGCTTATCTCTATCTCATCTTATTGGTATTTCTTTTCTCTTTATGGTTTGAGCTCCTCTTCAACTCTATCTTGCTCTTACAATGTCTTCTTTATCTCATCATTTTCTCACCTCAGCACTTCTGCATGTGCTGAGGTGAGTATGTCAGGCTGCTATTATTTTCCCTATTTTTCTCTTCATTTTTCTCTATTTTCTTAATATTTCTATCGTCATAGATCTTATAATCGCTCCTGATCTATTGAAGCGATTCTCACGGTCATGTACTCTTTCTCTTCGTCTTCATCGGCCGATGACGCGTATGTCGTCCGATCTCCGATCGGCCCGTTCTATATTTAGTTATGGTTCATTCTCTCACACTTACTGCGCATGCTCACCAATCCTTCTCACACCTGCTGTGGAGCATCACCAATCACTCCCACAGTTACTGCAGAGCTCAGTCAGCGATGACGCGTCTCTCCTATTATTAGATATGATGTCACTACTTTACTTTCTCGTTCTCCAGCCCTATACTGTACTGCATGGTCTGTGCACGCTTCAAAGTACTATATATACATATGACTCCTAGCGGTTTACTCCCCAGTTCTGATCATCTGGGATATCCGCTAGGTACAGTACTATTCTCTCCTCTTTCTTACTATACGCTAATACATCTGGGATATCCGCTAGTTGAAGCGTGATCGTCCTTTTTATAGCATTCTTCATTTGTTTGGCTTCGACAAGCGTCGGCCTCACAGAGTATCTCTTCTGCTCTCTTCTGACATACCTGCTCTATGCAGCTCTCTCTGTCTTCTGTGTACCCTCTACCCTCTGGTACACATCTTCTCTATCTTACAGCTATGTCTCTAGCCCTCTATGCCTCTGGACCATTGTCCTTGTGGCTCATTTATCTTCACCTGGGCTCACAAGCCTATTGTTATGAGGCACTTGCTTTGGCACCTTGTAATGGTTTTCTTTTCTCTTTTTCTTTTTCTTTTTCTTATTTTTTACTTACTATAAGCATAGTATTAACTACAGCAGTGAGCTTAGCTCCTACTTATAGTAAGGACTCATTTCTTTTCTCTTTACAGTACTTAACTTAAGTACTTACATACTTAAAGTGTGAGCTTAGCTCCAAGTACTATAAAAAGACTTATCTTTTCCTTTTCTTATCTTCCTTTATTTATTATAACATTCACTTGCTAAGGACTATTACTACTATACAATTAGCAAGGACTCTCCTTTCTTGCCTTTGTTTACCTCTAGTTCATTTTGTGCTTGTGGCTGAGCCACTTACTGCTAAGAGTGGCCTATTGGATGGTCTTAGGGAAGATCTAAAATGTTACTCCTGGTAACCAAGGTTTGGATATTGGTTTGATGAATGTAATAGAGATTCCGGATGATGATGAAGAGTGGGATTAATGATATAGTTATGAGGATGATTCCACCAATAACGATACGGGGGTCCAGTTTGACTTAGTGTAAGATGTCTTTAGTGATTTAGAGTTCTTAGACTTAGTTCCTTGGAGAAGAGTGAGGTTATAGCGAGCTTAGGTCAAGCGCAGTAATAGGAGAAATCCCTAGATTGCGAAGTTGACAAGACTGGGGTTTAAGACCACCAGTCTGTCAACTATTTATACCAAACTAGTGATCTAACTATAGTACAGTTGCGCAGTAAAGCGCAGTAAGTAAACAATATTGCGCAGTAAAGCGCAGTGAGTACGCGTCCATATGATATAAGTGGCTCAGCCACAAGCGCGAGATGAACATGAAGTAAACAAAGGTAAATAAGAGCGAGAAAAAGGAGTCCTTGCTAATTGTATAGTGATAGTCCTTAGCAAGTAAATGTTATAATAAATAAAGAAAGATAAAAGGAGAAAAGATAAGTCTAATATAGTACCTGGAGCTATGCTCACACTTAAGTATGTAAATACTTAAGTACTATAAAAGAGAAAGAGAAATATGAGTCCTTACTAAGTAAAGTGGAGCTAAGCTCACACTTGTAGTAATAATACTACACTTTACTAGTAAGTAAAAAAAGGAAAAGAGAAAAAGGAAAAAATGAAACCGTTACAAGGTGCCAAAGCAAGTGCCTCATAACACTTACTATATTCATGGATGCATCTTAGTGTAGAACCAGGATTGGGTGACAAGGAAAGTAGCAAGAGTTGATTGGACAGCAGGTAAGAGGAGGAGACAGAAGAAGATTGGGGAGAGCACAGCCATAAGAGAAGAGACACCAGACATGAGGGTGCAGAGGTGCTTTCCTGAGTGTGGAAAGACTTAGTAGAAAGACAGAGATGATGAGGGGGAAAAGTAGATAAGAAGACAAAAGATAGAGTTGTAGTGGAGCTACAAATAGTATGACAAAGACATAACTAGAAGAAGAAGGTAGAGCACAGCCAGAGTAGATGATAGAGCAGAGCCACAAGACATAAGAGAAGAGCCATAAGATGTAAGAGCACAGCCACAGATGGAGAAGATAGAGCAGAGCCAGAGACAGAGATAAGATGATGAGATGTAGATGGGAGATGTGTTAGATATAGAAATAATATATAGATAAGAGTTGTAGTGGAGGATAATACTAAGGGGAACTGCTCAGTGGCATGAAAACTGGACAAAATCCAACACTTAGGTCATGTGACTTCATTGATTGCTGCACAATCATCATTGATCCATGAACCTTATTTACTTATACTATCTTTAGAACTCTGGTTTTGTATAAGTAGTTGAAAGACTGGCAGTCTTAAACCCCAGTCTTGTCAACTTTGCAATCTAGGGATTCTCCTATACTGTGCTTGACATAAGCTTGCTACAAACTTGCCTCACTCTAAGAACTAAAGTCTAAGATCTCTAAGTCACCTTAAGTGTCACTAAGATATCCTAAACGTGTCACTCTGGATCCTCATTTAGTCATTGGCAGTATCATCCTAATCACTATCTTGTTGATCCCTCTCTTCATTGTCATCAGGAACAGTTATTATGCTTATCAAGTGCATATCAATTACCTTGTTACCAGGGGTATTATTATTTCAGACCTTCCCTAAGACCATCCAATAGGCTGCTCTTAGCACTGATCTCTACACTCTAATGATCAATCTGCTGTTTGCCACTTTGCCTGTATTTCAACAAATTGGTGTCCTGCAATGAACCACAGTCAGCTTCAGGATGACACATTATCCACAAGAGATGAAGGAGAAGGACCTCAGGATCCTGTCTGAGAGTGGATTCAATTCACCTCACATGCTCAATAACCAACCCTACCATCCACCCAGACTATCATAGGCAGCTCAGGCCTCACAGATATGCACTGGTAAATGTGAAGGGTGCTATCACTGTGTCCCACCCATGGATAAGGATATCCACTCATTGCATGCTCATTTTGTTTGCTGTCTCCAGGACTTCATCACAACTACTGGGATCCCACTGTCAATCAACAGAGAAGCATATGTTTAATGCACAAGGCAATCCAATCCATGTAGGATCTGTTGAAGCTATTCTTATCAGTACATTTGTAAATCACTACTTTGTATCTTTCAATATTCAATTGGCTATGTCTATGTTAAGTATCTCCAACACTAGACCTGTTGACACCGCCATGACCATGAAGATGCTGTGGAATTACAATTGTAATTGACTGATAGTTGCCAAGACATTCATACATACTACTCCAGGCACAGGTGCACAAAATGGCCTATGTTGCCATTGTCACAACAGGAGTATCTGTCAGTGAGTCTGATGCATTGACTTGTCATGACAAAGCATCCTGAGTCCTGACAAAACCCTGGTGATTCCATGCAAGTCAGCACCAACAACTTGATGGGATAGCAATGCCAGACAGCACAGCTGTGCTGCTAGCAGCAGAGGTGTAGGTGGTCTTCTGATGGTGTACCCAGATGCCACTCATGCTCAGAGCAGTGCCTGAGATGTATTATCTCTGCAGTTCCAATGTGAATTTGCAATGATGAATCAAATTGCATGTGCATCCAGCCTGCTGGAATGCTCAGTGACAATGCTCTACCTACTGGTGAGATATGCAGCCCCTGCCAGTTTCCCACCTTGTGAGAAGTCAGTTCATGATCCATTATTTGCCAGTGGCATCACACACACAAGAACTAAATTATCATCTTTTGCTGTTTCAGGAAGCTGACATAACAGCTTGTTGTCAGATGCAGATGAGTGGAATGGAAGTGTGTGCATTGCAGCATGTACATGGTAATGAGCACTGTCCTGCTGGAGAGTTGGTGAAATATGTTGTTGCTGCTTCTGGGCCTTCCTTCATTGTTGTGAAGTGGCCATAATTGAACATGTCATGGAGAGGATTAGCAAATATTGAGGCTGGTTCCTCTGTGCATCACACACTGTAGCTAGTGCACCCTCTTTTTGTTCAGTGGTATGGGCTATGATGTCAGTAAGTCAGCTCAGAATCACAGCTAAACTGGCATGTTTGTTCATTTCTCTGGCTGTTTTTGATCAGTGCATGATGAGATAGAAGACAGACACCTATTTAGACCCCAAGTGGGATGGCAGCACAATAATATCAGAATGTGTCAAGAGACAGACTGCTTATAATTGTATCAGATGGCCACTGCCTTCTTGCAGGTTTTACTGGCAAGGGACAGGCAGTAGGGGTCACATCATTGATATTGCAACAATATGAGTATCTTTACTGTGACCAAGGAAAGTTACTGGTTTGTGACATGCATCTTGGCATCATATACTATACATAGTGCTTCACTTGTAAATGAATATCCATCCCACTGGTTACAGGTACAGTACCTAGTATCTTTCTTTTGTTTTTGCATCTAGTGATGCAATAGGTGGCAAATAAGTGTATCACACTTGACCATGCACTTTTTTCTTTTTGAATACATTTGAGTGCACAAAAAAAAGAGTTCACAGAGAGGGAAAAGACCTTTTCTGAACAAGGAACGTCAAGAAGATTCATACATCACATTGACCTGGCCACAGAACACCTGCCACAGTGATATGATAGTGGCTGAGCAATCAAAGCCAAGGACAGCCAAGCCACAGCTAAGCCCTTCTCATTTCTCATGCACCATTCCCTCACTCTGGGGCCATTATATTGTATAGTATCATTGTCCATGAGACTGTGAGAATTGAGAGGTCATACTGTGTGTGTCTGACAGTGTTTTGCTGTGAGTTGGGGTTGTGAAGGAAGGGAGTGAGTGGAGTGTGTTATGGGGGCCAAGTGTGGGTGAAATGGCATAAGAGACAGCAGAAGCAGGGTTGATGAGCAAATGTCCATCATGAAATATGCAAACTGGAAAGGGTTGTCTTGGCTGGCCTTGTTGATCATGCTCACCATGCTTAAGGCTGTTGGCTGCCACACTGTCTTGGATACTGATTCTCTGTATGTCTCCCCTCCATATCTTAATCCCCTCATCTTCTACACAGATTTTTGTGGTACTCTCTGGTCTTCTACTACTCCTTGCCAGTACAGATCCTCATCACTAATTGAGAACAGAAATCTCAAGTAGAACAGAATATTGAGCAACCAGTAGACTGGTGCTCAGAGACTACAGGAAAGATATGAGGAAAGAGATAGTTATTCAGAACTAAAGACAGGCTGCTGATATACAGGAGCAGATGATGCACAGACCACCTGTGACAAGTGTGACTCTGTGGCTGAGAGTGTGTACCAGCAAAGACTTGAAAAAGGAAGGAGTGATTATATGATGTACAAATGAAGCAATGTGACTTCAATACAAAAGGGTAAAAGTCACCTTGATTGTGATTTTCAGTTGTGGATACAAGCCATGAAAGTATGGCATATTGATCCTTTAGTCCCTTGGAATTTGAGGCTAGAGGTGCCAGAAAAGTTACCACAGGGATAACTGGCTTGTGGCAACTAAGCATTCATGGCAATGTTGCTTTTTGATCCTTTGATGTTGGCTTTTCCTATCATACCAAAGCAGAATTTGGTAAGCATTATATTGTTCACCCACTAATAGGGAATGTGAGCTGGGTTAAGACCATCATGAGACAGGTCAGTTTTACCCTACTGATGGAGCATTGTCATAACAGTAATTGAACTTAGTATGAGAGGAACTGTTCATTCAGATATTTGGCATTTGCACCTGTTCAATCAGGCAATGGTGTGAAACCATCATCTGCTGGATTATGGCTGAACACCTCTAAGCCAGAATCTGTGCTAGAAACAATGAAAGTCCTCTGGAATGGGGCATCATAGAGGGTGAGAATCCTGTCTTATACATGGACTGCCAGTGCTTTGTGATGCATGTTGAATAACAGTATGCATATGACTATTTTTATTTGGCTTCTCTTCATACATGTATACATTACCTACCACTACTCTGCATGACACACATTGCCCTTATGGAGCACACTGTCACCACACTCCACCCACTACTCTGCACAACACATGTCACTCCCTCCTTGTACTTTACAATACAATCTCCACTTCAACTTTACTCACATACAGTACTTAAGATGGACACTATACCTACAACCTCCTCAGATGTCTCTGCACCTGTCTGACACACTTAAACCACATCACATTGCCTCTATTTGTGTTTGCTCCACTACCTGCTGCAGCCACATCATGTCACATCTATTCACATTGCCTCTATTCATATTTGCTGCTAAGAGCGGCCTATTGGCTGGTCTTAGGGAAGATCTGTAATAATACCCCTGGTAACAGGATAGTGGGTGTGCACTTGAATAGCATAATAGATATTCCATATGACAATGAAGAATGGAATCAGCAAGATAGTGATGAGGATAGATCCACCAATGACTAAACAAAGATCCAGAGTGATGAGTATAGGATGTCTTAGTGAGGCTTTTAGTGACTTGAGAGATCTTAGATCTAGTCTTTAGAGAAGTGAAGCAAGCTTAAGGAGAGCTTATATCAAGCACAGTATATGTCAGAACATACTTATTTTTCTTTTCATTTTACGATTTCTTTTACTCTTATTGCTCAAGATCTACATGAGATATCTTATCTCATCTTATCAGATCATCAGTAGATCTTATCGCGATTATCTATGACTCATTCCCATTTAGTCATTGGGCTGCTTACTGTACAATTATGACTACAATTCCCACAGACGCTTACTGATGCAGTGCAATGCTGCACATTGTTTACTGATACTTCTCACAGATGCTGCACATCTTATTTACATATGCCTGCCCTACAGTGACAGCACATGGTCTGTGTGCTGATCCCTGTAGTATATAAAGACTCTCATGTAGTAGATAGCTCTTTAGCTTTATACATCTGAGATATCCGCTATACAGCGTGACAGTCTAAGGTGTATTGTCTCATCCTTCGCCAATTCCCCTCCTCTTTCAGTTGTGACCTTGCTGTCCTAGCATGCACCTCACAGTATAGGAGAATCCCTAGGTTGTGAAGTTGACAAGACTGGGGTTTAAGACCACCAGTCTTTCAACTATTTATACAAAACCAGAGTTCTAAGTATAGTAAAGTTGTGCAGTAATGTACAGTAAGTATGCATCCATGTGATGTGAGTGGCTCAGCCACAAGTGCAAAATGAATGAGAGATAAACAAAGGTAAATAAAAAGCAAGAAAAGGATAGTCCTTGCTAATTGTATAGTGGTAGTCCTTAGCAAGTAAATGTTATCATAAATAAAGAAAGATAGAGAAAAAAGATCAGTCTAATATAGTACTTGGAGCTAAGCTCATGCTTAAGTATATAAATACTTAAGTACTATAAAAAGAGAAAAGAAATGAGTCCTTACTATAAGTAGGAGCTAAGCTCGCTGCTGTAGTTAATACTACACTTATAGTAAGTAAAATATAAGAAAAAGGAAAAAGAAGAAAGAAAAAGAAACCATTACAAGGTGCCAAAGCAAGTGCCTTGTAACATTTGCTCCACTACCCACTGCAGACATGCTGTCCATCATCTCCCCTCATGGGGATACACTTACTCTGGCATTATCAATTATTCTGTTTGTCTTTGCTTGCCCTAGCTTGTGCATACAATGCACTCTCAAAGAGTCAAGTTGTTTGGGAATATAGCTCAAAATGAGTGGTGAATTCCATCTAAAGCTAAACATTGGCAAGTGAACAAGTACCATGAGGGAAAGCTGAAAAGCACTTTGGAAATAGAGTTAGACAGTACATGAAATTGTTGAGAGAATAATGCTTGAAGTCAGTCATGTTGTCTGGAATTCAGCCTTGCAATCTTGCTTGGTGCACTATTCCAGTTTTATGGGCCAGCATTGATTTCAACCACTGGACAAGGGTGGGGGAAAGGTGGCATCCTTTACTGGGTGTGTTATAGTCCCTCATTGGTATATGGTGGTCAGGATCAAGGAACTCAGCACACTCTTTTGTGGAAGGGATGTAGGAGTGTTAGTTGGAGGTGGAAGGGGTCAGAAAAATGTATCCAGAAGGGTCTGTGCCACATTTTGATAAGAACTTCAGGTCTCAGTCAGCTTCCTT
Organism: Albatrellus ellisii; assembly: GCA_003314395.1. Classification (NCBI taxonomy): domain Eukaryota; kingdom Fungi; phylum Basidiomycota; class Agaricomycetes; order Russulales; family Albatrellaceae; genus Albatrellus; species Albatrellus ellisii. The sequence goes on from QLPN01001160.1 coordinate 41,846, forward strand.
TGGAATTGGTGGCTGCTTAGTTTACACCCAAATCATGCCTATATATGGTAGTAGCCATGAATGATCAAGGTGGCTTAGGGGAAAAAGCACATCTTACTAAACAATAAGATTCAGACCTACTATGACATGGCAGGGTGCTTTTGCTGATGTAGTTTGTCTCCTTTACTAATGTCTTCTTTTGTCCTTGTTGGATAAAAATGCAGAGCATCATCCATAGCCCTTTGGCCATGCCGTTTCTCTGCATGCTAATCACCAGCATTTGGCACATTCAGTTCTTTCTACACCCTCAGGTCAGCCTATGACAAATGAATTGTGTCATTTGACTGATACATGGACTTTAAAGCTTCTATATTTACATTTGTTCCAGGTGTTTGTGTCTAACCTTGTTGTGCTTGAGATGGTCAAGGGGTAATCAAGGATCTCAGCTGGTTGGGCCTACTCCATGTCAGGGTTGTGGGTATAAACCTTGGTGATAGCCAATGTTGCAACACTCATCTGACTCTTGATCCAGACATACAAGCTGCTTCATGATGTTGCTGTGCAGCACACTGTGTGACTTGACCCATTTAGATGATATAATGCTTCTCTCCCCAATCTGCAACAGCTGGAATGGCCCCTTGAATCTTACTCTGCAACTGAGCTGGAATAATGAGTCATGTGGCATGCAAGTGCTGGCAAGGGGTGGCTTTTGGACCATTTAACACCAACTCAAAGTCACATCATCAAACACTCTGACCTTGTGGATACAATATTCCTGATTGAAGGTGACCACTAGCTCCTTACTGTCATGTGCAGAGGAAAGGTAATTGTGCATGGTTTGAATGCTGTGAACATCACCCAGAAGCCTGTAGTTGAGCTGCACAGCAAGTGTGGTGCTGGTGTAACCCTTGAAACATTTGTCAGCATTGACAGATGCAAGCCAGTTTTGACTTTCAACCTTGTGCTGTTCTAAGGCTACTACAGTTTGTCTGCTCATTGTGATATTGATAATATCTGAACTTGGCATATGCATTATTCAGCTGGTAGGGTTCAACTGGATCCTGGGCACAGCAAGCATAGGCTTTGCATGTGGCATGATGTGCTTTCTGGTGTTGGTACAGATGCACAGCTTTCAGCCCATCATATTTGAACACACAGTCATGAACAGGCTAGCCTCAAGATATGATAAGTGAGAACACAAAGATAGATTAGTTCCAAAGGGGACAGTAGGGCAGACATTCCTGTGAGCAATGTAGAGTGAGATGGCAGAGAGTAGGCCACAACATGATAGTAAAGAGATGCTGCAGGTGGTAGTGAGAATATGATGGTGAGAGTATGTGGGGATACTCACTCAGACAAGGTAGAATGCATCATATAGTAAGGGTCATCATATATAGTGTCTGCAAGTAAGGTTTGAGTGGAGAGTAAGAAAGTAAAGAACAAGGACTGCTAAAAGTGGAAGTAGGGCATGTGTCATATGGACACAGTAAGTGGGGCCCATGTGGGAAGTAGGTGAAGCCCATGACATAATGAGTATGTGGTGAGTATGTGTATGGCAAAGGAGCATCTGTTGAGGAAAGCCAAATGAAAAAATATACATGCATTGTCAATGCCCCCCCTTGTTTGGCATGTCTGAATTAACAAGGCCAAGGGTGGTGTGTTGCAGTTCAAAAGTGGCATGTGGCAGCAGCTTGGTTAGTGTGTGCTAAGAGCGGCCTATTGGACGGTCTTAGGGAAGATCTAAAATGTTACTCCTGGTAACCAAGGTTTGGATATTGGCTTGATGAACGTAATAGAGATTATGAATGACGATGAAGAATGGGATTAATGAGATGGTTATGAGGATGATTCCACCAATAACGATACGGGGATCCAGTTTGACTTAGTGTAAGATGTCTTTAATGATTTAGAGTTCTTTAGACTTAGTTCCTTGGAGAAGAGTTGGGGTTATAGCGAGTTTAGGTCAAGCGCAGTATGAGGAGAAATCCCTAGATTGCAAAGTTGACAAGACTGGGGTTTAAGACCGCCAGTTTGTCAACTATTTATACAAGACTAGCGATCTAACTATAGTACAGTTGCGCAGTAAAGTGCAGTAAGTAAACAATAATGCGCAGTTATGCACAGTAAGTACACGTCCATGTGATGGTAGTGGCTCAGCCACAAGCGCGAAGTGAACAAGGTGTAAACAAAGGTAAATAAGAGCGAGAAAGGAGAGTCCTTGCTAATTGTATAGTAATAGTCCTTAGCAAGTAAATGTTATAATAAATAAAGAGATGTAAAAAAGGAAAAGGATAAATCTAATATAGTACCTGGAGCTATGCTCACACTTAAGTATGTAAATACTTAAGTACTATAAAAGAGAAAAGAAAGATAAGTCCTTACTAAAGTAAAGTGGAGCTAAGCTCACACTTGTAGTAATAATACTACACTTTACTAGTAAGTAAGATAAAGTAAAAAGTAAAAGTAAAAAGAAATGCATTACGAGGTGCCAAAGCAAGTGCCTCGTAACAGTGTGTTGGCAATTATGCTGGCAGAGGGGAGGCAGTGAAGTGTGATAAGTCCTTCTTTGATGCACTGGTGTATGGAGTGGAACTTAATACTGATGTCAGGACTGACAAACCTACAATGGACATTGTAGTGAATGCCTCACAATCCTAACTTATCCCTGCCTCCTTAATGGGAGCTGCCTTGGAACTAAGCCAAGGGGTGAGAGATCTCAGCCAAGTAGAAGGGGTGGAACCAGCTGTAACAAGCTGGGGTCTATTCATCTAGCTCCCTCACTACTTATAGTACTATGAACAGCACACAGACCAAGTGTAGTACCTAAGGGCAGGTCTACAGTAACCAGAAGCACAGCATGTGTGGGAGCACAGCTGACAGATGCGCAGCATCTGTGAGAACCACTACTATGAGGCAGTAAAGATAGTAAGTGATGAAGATTAGATGTATATCAGATAAGATGGAAAGATAAGATGATCTAATCTAATCATATCAAATGTAAAACATAAAAGAAAGTAAAAGAAAAGAAAATATAATGGCAGGGAATAAAGTCAGTGATAGGAGTCTGACAACTGATGTGCTTGGTGCCTTTGCCCATGATGGGGTTGTTTGCCAGGTCAACAGAGCTTTTGTTGTTGCCAAAAAGGGTGAGTGGCAGTGGGAGTGAAATGTGAAGTTCCTCTGTAATGTTCTGGTACCATGCTGCTTGCACTGTGGCTTGCAACAGGGCCATGTATTCAGCTTCTGTTAATGAGAGGGAGACAACTTGCTGGTGATGTGATGACCATGAAATAGCACCTCCACAAAGGAAGAACATGAATGTGCCAGTTGACTGGCAGTCTGTGAGTGATGCAGCCCAACTGGAGTTGGTGTTATGAGGCACTTGCCTAGGCACCTCATAATAGTCTTCTTTTTCTTTTCTTTTTTCTTATCTTACTTACTATAAGTGTAGTATTAACTACAGCTGTGAGCTTAGCTCCAACTTATAGTAAGGACTCTATTTCATCACCTTTACAGTACTATAGTATTCTTATACTTAGCTGTGAGTTTAGTGTTGAACAGTGGTATGCATATCATTACTTTTTGTCCCTTCTCTCCCCACATACACACATGTACTCTGTACATACACAATATGTACTTGCAATCTCCTCTCTTCCTCAGACTTCACATGGCATGACCCACTCACTATCCTGGGATGACATGTGTCCCTGCTAAGAGTGGCCTATCAGATGGTCTTAGGGAAGGTTTGCTATAACAATACCCCTGGTAACAAGGTAATGGATACGTGCTTGATAAGTGTAATAAGCATTCCTGATGATGATGAAGAGAGGGATCAATGAGATAGTGATGAGGATGATACTGCTGATGCTAAGAGCAGCCTATTGGATGGTCTTAGGGAATGTCTGAAATAATAATACCCCTGGTAACAAGGTAATTGATATGCACTTGATAAGCATAGCAACCATTCTGGATGACAATGAAGAGAGGAATCAATGAGATAGTGATGAGGATGATACCACCTATGACTAAATGAGAATCCAGAGTGATGAGTTTAGGATATCTTCAGTGATGCTTAAGAGATCTTAGACTTTAGTTCTTAGAATGAAGTGAGTTTGTAGTGAGCTTAGGTCAAGTGCAGTATAGGAGATTCCCTAGACTGCAAAGTTGACAAGACTGGGGTTTAAGACCACCAGTCTTTCAACTACTTATACAAGTCCAGAGTGCTAAAGATAGTATGAGTAAATAAGGTTCATGGATCAATGATGATTGTGCAGCAATCAATGGGATCACATGACCTAAGACATGTCCATGAATAAGTAAGTGGCTCAGCCACAAGCATGAAATGAACTAAAGCTAAACAAAGGCAAGAAAGGTGAGTCCTTGTTAATTGTATAGTAATAGTGTTACGAGGCACTTGCTTTGGCACCTCGTAACGGTTTTCTTTTTTCTTTTTCTTTTCTTACTTACAAGTAAAGTGTAGTATTATTACTACAAGTGTGAGCTTAGCTCCACTTTACTTAGTAAGGACTTATCATTTTCTTTTCTCTTTTATAGTACTTAAGTATTTATATACTTAAGTGTGAGCATAGCTCCAGGTACTATATTAGACTTATCCTTTCTTTTCTTATCTTTCTTTTATTTATTATAACATTTACTTGCTAAGGACTATTACTATACAATTAGCAAGGACTCTCCTTTCTCGCCTTTATTTACCTTTGTTTACACCTTATTCACTTCGCGCTAGTGGCTGAGCCACATGAACAGTTACTTACTGCGCTTTACTGCGCATTATCGTTTACTTAACTGCGCATTACTGTGCAACTTTACTATAGTTAGAACTCCAGTTTAGTATAAATAGTTGACAGACTGGCAGTCTTAAACCCCAGTCTTGTCAACTTCGCAATCTAGGGATTCTCCTTACACTGTGCTTGATTTAAGCTTGTTACAATCTCGCTTCACTCTCTCAGAACTAAGTCTAAGAACTCTAAACTCATTAAAGACATCTTACACTAAGTCAATCTGGATCCCCGTATCGTTATTGGTGGAATCATCCTCATAACTATATCATTGATCCCACTCTTCATCGTCATCCGGAATCTCTATTACGTTCATCAAGCCAATATCCAAACCTTGGTTACCAGGAGTAACATTTTAGATCTTCCCTAAGACCGTCCATTAGGCCGCTCTTAGCAAATAGTCCTTAGCAAGTAAATGTTATAATAAATAAAGAAAATAAAAGGAAAGGAAAAGATATGTCTTTATAGTACTTGGAGCTAAGCTCACAGCACAGTAATAAATATTGAAATACTATAAGGGGAAGAGAGATATAGTCCTTACTATAAGTATGAGCTAAGCTCAAGCTGTAGTTAATACTATGCTTATAGTAAGTAATATATAAAGAAAAAGAAAGAAAAAGAAAAGAAAACCATTATGAGGTGCCAAAGCAAGTGCCTTGTAACATCACCCCCTCTTTATGTGATGTGTTACCTGCAATGCTTGGTGGGGCCCCCTGACCCACTGCCCTCTGCCTTCCACTTACTCCTCATACTCCAGGTATGGGAGGGTGTCCCAGGCCAGGATGAAGCCATTGGGCATGTCCCCATCGAAAAACCAGGGGTGCTGGGGAAGGGGGGCATGGGGGATGGTGGTGGCCCCTTATGCCCAATAATAGGCATTCTTGTGGGCCTTGGTGAGGGTGTCCTGGGTGAGGAGGTGACACTCCTGGATGAAGTGACTTTTGTCACACCACACCAGGTATGTGGGGTC
>QLPN01001160.1:47661-67961 GCA_003314395.1 Albatrellus ellisii
AACAGTGGGGGTTTGGGCCTTGAGCCCAGAAGTGGCCATATTGGCCACACTTGAAGCATGCCCCTCTTGAAGGGGCCAGGGCAGGGGTGGATGAGGGCAAGGACCAGGCCTTGATGTGGTGGTGGGAGGCAGGCCACCAGCCCACCAAGGGGGGAGGCAGGGGCAGTGATGAGGCCTGGGAGGGAGGCTGGGGTGTTGGTGATGTGCTCCTCCAAAGAGGGCACTGGGGGTGGGCTGAGTGGGAGGCAGTGAGGTGAGGGGGGCAGAACTGGAGATAGCTCTGGCTTGTAGGGCAAGGAGGTCACCTGGGGGGGGGGGGTAGGGGGTGACAGGGCAGGGCCAGTGAGGGGGAGGTGCCCAGGGGATGGGCTGAGGGGCAGGGAGTCCCATGGCCAGGGAGAGGGGGCTGGGCAGGGGTGGGGTGGTGGCATCGGAGAGGCAAAGGGCCATGAGGGTGGCTGCTGTGGAGACATCCTCCTCTGTGAAGGGGAGGGGGGAGGCACAAAGATGGGGGGAGGTGAGAAGGGAGAACAAGGAAAGGGGGGAGGAGAAGGCTGAGGATGGGGGGAGAGAAGACATGTTGGGTGTTAGATATTTTGGACACAGAGCAACTTCCTTAAGTATGGGTGAGGGGGGTGGTCAGGTGATTTTGGAAGGTGAATAAGTCTATTCCTAGGCTGCACAATGGTCTAGGTGCACTTGGCCTTCACTTGTGGAAGTCATCTATTTCCTGTTGTGTGTTCCTCAGATTTCCCTGTGGTTCCCATGTGTTGTCCGACTCAGAATATCCCTTCCATTTGATGTGGTATTTGAGTTGCCCATTGTTCTGCACTCTAGAGCCAATGATTGTTTCCACTTCAAATTCTGATTCACCCTTGATGATCTCAGGAGGTGGTTTCATGTAGTTGGGGCCATGTTTGGGTGTTTCCTTGAATGGTGTGAGAAGGGAAAGATGAAACATGGGATGAATCTTCCATTTCAGCAGTAATTTGAGCCAGTAGGTGACAGGTCCAAGGACTTCTTTGATAGGGAATGATCCAAACCATTTTGGGGCTAGTTTCATTTTTGGGTATCAGAGTTTAATTTTTTTCCATCTAACCATACTTGGTCATCTTCTTTATATGTGATGAAGGTAGTTCCATGTTTATCACATGATTCTTTTGTCATTTGATTGGTGAGTTTCTGACTGGCCATTACTTCTTCTCATATATTTTGTATGTGTTGGAGTCAGTTTGTCACTTCTGGCACTGATGTGGCAATTAGTTTGATAGTATATCAGGGTTTGTATCCCATAAGGATTTCAAATGGTGATTTTCATGTTGTAGAATGTACTCAGTTATTGTGTGAGAATTCAGCAAAAGGAAGTAGTTTGAGCCAGTTTGTTGGTGATTGATCTCCAAGGGCTTGGAGATATTGTTCTATTTCTTGGTTGATGCATTTGGTTTCTCCATCAGATTGTGGGTGATAAGTGGTTGACATTGCCAAGGTGATTCCTAGTGCTTTCCAGATTTCTTGTGTGACTTTGGAAGTGAATTGGGGTCCTCAATCGGAAATGATTTTTTCTGGAAGGCCAAAACATTTCCATGCATGATCTAAGAATAGTTGTGTGGTTTCAGAGGCAGTGATAGTCTTTTTACATGGTGTGATGATAATGGGCTTTGTGAATTTGTCAATGATAATGTTGATGGAGTCATATCCATTTACTTCTGGAAGGTCAGTTATGAAATCAGTGGTGACATGTTGCCAAGGTTTGTTGGGAGTTTCAGTGGGAATGAGTGGTGTTTTAGTGGGATGTGTGTTATTCTTGGTTGATTGGCATGTGGTGCATCCTTCTATGTATGCTTTGACAAATAAAGACATTTCTAGCCACCAATAGTCTTGTTGGATGAGTTCATATGTTTTCCATCATCCTGGGTGCCCAGCTGGTGCTGAATCATGATGAATATGTACAACTTCTTTTCAGAGTTCTTTATTGTCTGGGACATAGATTTTTCCACAGAAAAGAAGAAGTTCATCTTCATAATTCTACTCTTGGATGCCTTGGGTTAATTTCCATGGTCTGAGGTTTTTAATCTTTTGGAATGTTTCATGGGAAAGTGTGTCAAGTTTGAGTTGTTCAATGATTTGTTGTCAGATGGCCTTTGATTGGGTAGGTGTCAGATGTCTTCCCATGGCATTAATGCAAAATACTTTTGGATTTAGCACTATAATGTCAGAATTATCCAAAATTACCCCCTCCTCATGGTCTGGCCTCCTGGTCAGATGATCAGCTTTATTGAGGGTGCCAGGATGGTGAGAAATAGAAAAATTGAAGCAGGAAAGGAATAAGCTCCATCAGGCTTGTCATTGGTTCAATTGTTTTGCCATGGAAAAATATTCAAGGTTCTTGTGATTGGACCAAATATCAACAGGGTGAGGGCTTCCTTCAAGGTAATGATGCCAGGTTTCCAGGGCACAAATGATGGCAAGGAGTTCTTTGTCATGAATGACATAATTTCATTCTGGTGGAGTCATCTGTTTTGATAAGTAGGTGACAGGGTGCCAGTGGGAATCTGAACCTTTTTGGGACAATAATCAAAATCCAAGGCATCAGTTTCAAGTTTGAATGGGGCATCAAAATCTGGTATAAGAAGGATCAGAGTTGTGGTAAATGCCTGTTTCAGTTGTTCAAAAGCAGATTGTTGAGCATCGTTCCATTCCCAAGGTTGATCTTTACATGTTAATTCCATAAGAGGTTTGTGTTCATGCAGGCTTGGGCAGGCAATGAGCAACAATACAATTGATGTGGCAATAAGCAGCATGTCCCCAGGTGGGGAAAGAACAGATGACAAGCCTGCAGCAGTATAGTAAGACATGAGCACAGTAGGTGCCATGGTGCAATAGTGGGAGAAGCTGCAGGTGATATGAGGAGAAGAATAAGATGGAGGTGGTTGGGTACTCACTCAGACAACATATCAAGACATCTGAGGAGTGTGTATAGTGAAGTCCCATCTTATATAGTGCATGTAGGTAGAGTTGATGTGAAACATAGAATACAACAACTACCTAATAAGTGGAGGACATGCATCATTGTGGAATTGTGTGTGGAGTGAGGGATGCATGTCATTGCAAAAAATGAGTGGAGTGAGGGATGCATCAAAGCACATCATCCTGGAGTGTGCTCGGACATGTGGTAAGTGGTCCAAGGAGTGAGTAAGCGTATGTATGTTGTAGGTATGTAAAGTGTGCTTGTGGAGAGAAGCAGAACAAATTGTAGTGCATGTACAGAGATTTCAACAGTTTGGTCATTTTAGTGAAATCTTTGATGAAGTGTTGATAGAAGTTTCCAAATACTAAAAATGACTGTACATCTTTGACCTTTTTGGGATAGGCCATCTGGTAATTGCTGATAGTTTAGCTGGGTCCATGTGGACTTGGTCATTGGAAATTATCATGCTGAGATATTCAATGGATTCTTTCTTGAAGAAGCATTTTTCTGGTTTCAGAAATAGATCTTCATTGATAAGATGTTGGAGGACTTGGCAAACTAGTTCCCAGTGTTTGGATAGATTGTTCAAAAAGATGAAGATATCATCCATATAGATGACAACATGTCCTGTGGTGATAAGATCATCAAAGAGAGTGTTCATCATAGATTGGAATGTAGCTGGGGAGTTCTGAAGTCCAAAGAACATTACTGTTGGTTCCCATAATTTCCCATGAGCAATGAAGGCAGCTTTGTGTTCATCACCTTCTTTGATTCATACATTATTGTATCCCCATCGGAGATCAAGTTGTTGGAAATATCCGCAGTATCTTGTTCAGCTTCAATATACTTACTACTTACACGTCTTCTTTACGTCTTTACTGACACATGTTCTACTTACTTACTACACCAATACCACATTATAGAATGCTCTAGACCGTTCTAGACCCACTTACCCATGTTTGTGTAGCACATACTACACCCCCACTTACAACTCCGCATTAATGCTCCGCCTGAACTCAGTTCAGAGCGTACTACATATACTACGCCCCCCACTTTCTATAGCTCTACGGTATTATACAATGTCATACCACATCTCCCCACTCTGCGCCCTAGTGCACACCACTTGCTACTATGCTCTCACAATCTCCTTCTTCCTTTCCTCCCTGGTTGACTCATACCTGCACGCACACGAGTTTGGTAAAGATGGTAGCTCCTTTGAGTTTATCAATAAGTTCAGGAATGAGTAGTAAGGGATATTTGTTGGTGATGGTTCTTTTGTTTAATCTCCAATAATCTTGGCATGGATGTAACTTTCCATCCTTTTTTCCCACAAGGAAGAAAAGGGCTGCCCAGGGAGAGTTTGATGGACAAATGTACCCCTTTTTGCTGTTTTCAGAGATGAACATGTGAAGTGCTTCTTGTTGTTTGTTATTGATGAGATATGCTTTTCTGGCATATGGTTCTATTCTGGGTTTCAGATCTATTGCATGATCCCATGAGTGTTGTTTATGTAATTGAGTAGAAGCTTCTTTGTTGAACACTTTTCCTAGATCATGGTATTGAGTGGGGATGAGATCCATTCCTTTTCCATCACATTAATTATTCATGGTGGACAGGGTGGTATGGAAAAGGTTTAATCCATCTATTGTCCATTGATCTTCAATTTGATTATGGGGTTCATCTTCTTTGGAAAATACTGGGATGTTATTTGGTAATGATAGGCTGCATTTGGCTGGACAATGTGAAAATAAAATGGTGTCTTGGGTCCAATCAATGCTTGGGTTGTGTTCTCATAACCAATCAGTTCCTAGAATGATGTCTTCTTTTCCAAGATCAGTAATATAGAATTTGTTGGTTTCTATGTGTGGTGATTTTGTGAGGATGATGTGACTAGTGAGGTCACACAACAGAACTTAAAAGGGTGCAAAAGGAAAAGGATGATAGTATTCAAGAGATTAACTCACTATGAAGTGGAGATCTCATAAGTACTAAGCTAAAGAACAAGTACACTACTTAGTACAGTATATATAGTAAATGCCTGTGCACACAGACCATATGTGTCATAAGTAATATGTAACTGGCCCAATGATGAATCAACAATGAGTCATAGATTATTGCGAGAGATCTAATCGGATAAGATAAGATCTATTATAGATCTTGAGTGATAAGATAAAATAAAATCGTAAAATAAAAATAAAAATAATGTGTCCTGACAGATTTGGGCATTTTCTTGATTTGTAAGGTGATTTGACACATGTGTGTGATATCACTGCCAATGTTCTTTGTTCCATCAATATTTTTTACTGGTATTTGTTGTTCAAGTTTCTGGGTAGGTAGGTGGTGAAGGCATATGAAATCTTGATGGATTAAGATTCTGGTTGCCCCACTATTGATGAGGGCTTTGGTGGTGACTTTCTGATTTCTTACAGAGATTTCAACAGGAATGTGAATGGAGGGAGAACCATTGTATTTTGAGAATGATATATACAGTTCAATGTCTGAATTCAAGTTCCTGCTTGCAATGTCCAATTTAGAATCAGTTACTCCTTTGTCTGTCACTGATGTAGGAGATCTTAAAAATTCTGGGTAATCTCAAAAATATCCTGCATTTCTGCTTTGTCTTTGTTGGATAATTTCATGAGGGTGCATGAAATGGTGATCATGGGGTCTTCTTCATTGCTTCCTTGAATTCCCCTTACTGCATAAGTGGGCTTGGGTGTTCCATAGTTCTGGTCACATTTGACCTTGCATTCTCTGCCAAAATGTCCTCTGATACCACATCTGAAACAAGCTCCTTCTTGTTTCCTTTTGTCACATTCTTCATCTGATAATCTTCCATTCCCAGCAAACCCTGCACATGTGAGGAATTCCTGTTGGAACATTTCCATGGGAGAGAAGTCTTCAATTGCATGTATAGTGTGTGGGTTTAATTTCCATAATCAAGATTCATTATCCCCTTTGAGTAAATCACTGGGGTAAAGGAATTGTCCACCTTGTCTGGATCAAATGCTGTTCTGGAAGTCATTGTTGGATCAGTTCTGGTCTAACCTTATGGCAAGGTTTTGCCATTCCTGTAAGGTAGTCAGTAATTTGTCCCTGGTTGTCATGATGGTATCCCTGATGTCTTTCCTAAGACTGTTCTTAAATTTCTCAATGTTGGTTATGTCATTATAACCTGTGGTGTTGGCAATAGAATTAAATACTGTGATGTATTCTGAAGCAGTGTCTCTTCCCTGGACTAACCTATCCAGGTTGTTGTGTGATAACTCCCCTTTGTTACTTGGGTAGAACTTGTTGCCAAATTGTTCCTTGAATTGTTTCCATGTAAGCATTGAAGTGGACATGGCGAGCTTATTGGTAATTTGTCCAGCCTATGTTCTGGCAACCATTCCTTCTTTGCAAAGGATAATGCAAAGGTGATTTTATCTGTATCATCTTTGAAATTCTTGGTGAAAAAATGGAGTTTAACCTTTCAGATAAAGTCTTTGGTGGTGGCTTCAGTTCCAGAAAACTCAGATGGCTCATTGACTCAGGGTTCTTTGGAGGAAGTGGATGACATGTTAGCCATTCTTGGTATAAGTGATTGAGTTCTCTTCAGGTTCAGGTGATTTGTTGTTGACATTGGATCAGCTGGGTTTGAACTCATAGTTCCAGGGGTGATTCTTGATTGAATGAAAGGGGTGGATGAGGTAATGGTTTCATCTCCTGAAGTTGTCACTTTAGGAGTAAAGAAGGTTTTCACTTGAGGAAGGTCTTCCAAATTGTTGATGGGTGTTTGTGGTCTTGGGGGTTCTGAGTGAGTTCCTGTGTGAGATCCTGACTGTGATCTTGGTATAAGACTCTGTTGGTATTTGGGGATTGTGGGTAATGAAGATATTCATTCAGGATATACTTTGATGTAATTGTAGTCTTCTTTGTCTGTGGAGTCCCAGCAAATGATAACTTTATTTTCAGCTGGGTTGTTGAATGCTTTGTATATCCATTGGTTGTGTTTGTCATAGAAGGTGTATTCATCTTCTTTATTGGTGTTACAAGGCACTTGCTTCGGCACCTCATAACACATTCTTTCTTTTTCTTTTTCTTTTTTTCTTTATCTTACTTACTAGTAAAGTGTAGTATTATTACTACAAGTGTGAGCTTAGCTCCACTTTACTTAGTAAGGACTCTATTTCCTTTTTCTCTTTATAGTACTATGGTATCCATTACTGCACTGTGAGTTTTACTCCAAGTACTATAAAGACTTATCTTTTCCTTTCTTATCTTTATTTATTTATTATAACATTTACTTGCTAAGGACTATTACTATAAAATTAGCAAGGACTCACCTTTTCTCACCTTTGTTTATCTTTGTTTACACCTCATTCATCTCACACTTGTGGCTGAGCCACTTACTATATTTCATGGACGTGTCTTAGGTCATGTGACTTTGTCAATTGCTGCACAATCATTGTTGATCCATGAACCTTATTTACTAGTACTATCTTTAGGACTCTGGTTTTGTATAAGTAGTTGAAAGACTGGTGGTCTTAAACCCCAGTCTTGTCAACTTCACAATCTAGTGATTCTCCTCTACTGTGCTTGACCTAAACTCACTACAAACTCTCTTCCCTCTAAAGAACTAAGTCTAAGATCTCTAAAGTCACTCTAAGCATTGCTAAGACATCCTAAACCACTCTGGATCCTTGATTGGTCATTGGTGGTATCATCCTCATCACCATCTCATTAATCCCTCTCTTCATTGTCATAAGGAAGAGTTATTATGCTTATCAAGCACGTATTCATTACCTTGTTACCAGGGGTATTGTTATAGCAGACCTTCCCTAAGACCATCCAATAGGCCACTCTTAGCAATTGGTATATTCTTTGAGTAAGATGGGAACTTGGCTCTCAAGGAGTTGTCTATGTTGTTGGCAAACTTCAGTGTCTAGTGGGATTTCTTGGTGGATATTGGCTGAAAGAAGTGAGGCTTCAGTCATAACTGGTAATCCATTATAGAATACAACCTGGGGTTCCTGATTTGTACAAGTGAAGTAGATGAGTTGATTATTGACATAAAAGAGTTAGTTGTTGTTGTTGTTGTTGTTGTTGTTGTTGTATTGGAGGTGATTGGGCCACTGGCAATTGGTCACATCTAATGTGATAGCATTGGCAGGAAGAAGTTGGTTGTGATAATCTCCTGGGAGATTAGATGATGTAGAAGCTGTAGTGAAGGTGCACACTTCCTAGAAGTGTGATTGGTTGTTAGGAGGAGTTCAGGGTCTTGTCAAAGTGCTAAGAGCAACCTATTGAATGGTCTTAGGGAAGGTCTGGAATAGTAATACCCCTGGTAACAAGGTAATTGATATGCACTTGATAAGTGTAGTAACCATTCCAGATGACAATGAAGAGAGGAATCAATGAGATAGTGAATAGGATGATACCACCTATGACTAAACAAGGATCCAGAGTGATGAGTTTAGGATATCTTAGTGACACTTAAGGTGACTTAGAGATCTTAGACTTTAGTTCTTAGAGTGAAGTGAGTTTGTAGCAAGCTTAGGTCAAGTGCAGTATAGGAGAATCCCTAGATTGTGAAGTTGACAAGACTGGGGTTTAAGACCACCAGTCTTTCAACTACTTATACAAAACCAGAGTCCTAAAGATAGTACTAGTAAATAAGGTTCATGGATCAACAATGATTGTGCAGCAATTGACAAAGTCACATGACCTAAGACACGTCCATGAAATATAGTAAGTGGCTCAGCCACAAGCACAAGTGAAACAAGACATAAAAAAGGCAAATAGAGATGAGATAGGACAAGTCCTTGCTAATTGTATAATGATAGTCCTTAGCAAGTGAATGTAAATAAATAAATAAATAAAGATAAAAAGGAAAAGGACAAGTCTTTATAGTATTTGGAGCTAAGCTCACAGTGCAGTATATGGATACTGTAATACTATAAAGAGAGTGTGTGTGTGTGTGTCCTTACTAAGTAAAGTAGAGCTAAGCTCACACTTGTAGTAATAACACTATGCTTTACTTGTAAGTAAAATAAAGAAAGCAAAAGAAAAAGGAAAAGAAAACTGTTACAAGGTGCCTAGGCAAGTGCCTTGTAACATATCCCAGATATATTAGTAAGGTAAGAGAAAGAGAGGATAGATGCTACTGTACCTAGCAGATATCCCAGATGATCAGAACTGGGGATAAAACACTAGGAGTCCTACAGTATATATAGTATAGTACTTTAGGTAAATGTACTGGCAAGGGCTGCACAGTAAAGCTGATAATAACAACCAATCAGAAAGAGGATGACTGATGTCTGCAGTAAGTGTGAGAAAGCTTGGTGATACTCCACAGCAAGTGTGGGAGGGCTAAGTGAGCATCTGCAGTAATAGTGAGAAAATGAGCCATAACTACTTCATAAGTAGGCTGATCAGAGATTGGATGACAAGCATGTCATCAGCTGATAAAGATGAACAAGAGGAATGCATGACTGTTGGAATTGCTCTGATAGATCAAGGGCAATTATAAGATCTGTAATGATATAGACATAAGAAAAACAGGGAAAATATAGAGAAAAATAAGGAGAATAAAGGGTAGCCTGACACACAAAGAGTACCACCTCAATTTGGAAATGCTTTGTATGACATGTGTAAATGCCAAACTTACAGGTCTGGCTCCAGGTGGACCAGTGGCAGTAATTTATCTTAAAGAAGTAGAAGTGGAGGAATATCCAACCAATTTCAGATTTATCACATGTGGGGGTGAGTTTGATAGTATATAATATAACTTGAAGGATGGCATGTAACCTACATCACCCACACAGAAATTGTTCACTTTGATCAGCATATCTATTCCAGTAGGAGTTCAGCAGACATAAGCATAAGGAGAAGATGTATCACTACTCTCCTGCAAGCATGTGCAGGAGAGCAGTGGTATAATCCCTGATCTCTGCTGAGTTCCTGCTGGGGCACCATAGTGCAGGAGCAGGTGTGGGGGCTGTGATTGTAGGAGGTTGCTTGGAAAAGAGCATGGCTGACTGTAGAATGAAGAGAATAGTGTTCTACAGGTGAAATAGTGAGAAATCATGAAATGCAAACAATGTAGGAGTAAGTACTGACCTCAGTTTCTTTGTAGAAGACTGAGGGGAAAGAATGCAATGTGAAGGAAATTTTTCTGTAAGTAGGGTCCACCCATATTGTCCCTGAGCCCCACAAGTCCATGTGGTGCAGTCACACTATTCACACTATCACCCAGTCATGTTTGCTATTGCACATCACTGTAATCTCCAGCAACTGTACCTTCAGCTCAGGAACTAGCCTGTCATTGTATGCTATTGTCTGCAACATTGCATGTGTTACGAGGCACTTGCTTTGGCACCTCATAACGCGTTTCTTTTTTCTTTTTCTTTGTCTTACTTACTAGTAAAGTGTAGTATTATTACTACAAGTGTGAGCTTAGCTCCACTTTACTTAGTAAGGACTCTCCTCTTTCTTTTCTCTTTTATAGTATTTAAGTATTCACATACTTAAGTGTGAGCATAGCTCCAGATACTATATTAGACTTATCTTTTCTCTTTTTTATCTTTCTTTTATTTTATTATAACATTTACTTGCTAAGGACTACTACTATACAATTAGCAAGGACTCCCATTTTTTGCTTTACCTTTGTTTATCTCATGTTCATTACGCACTTGTGGCTAAGCCACTTATTTTACATGGACGCGTACTTACTGCGCTTTACTGCGCACTTTCGTTTACTTACTGCACTTTACTGCGTAACTCTACTATACTTAGATCTTTAGTTTTGTATAAGTAGTTGACAAACTGGCGGTCTTAAACCCCAGTCTTGTCAACTTCGCAATCTAGGGATTCTCCTTTACTGCGCTTGACCTAAACTCGCTATAAACTCACTCCTCTAAGAACTCAGCCTAAGATCTCTAAAGATTATTAAAGTTGTCTTACGCTAAAAGTCAATCTGGATTCTCGTATCATTATCGGCGGAATTATCCTCATAACCATCTCGTTAATCCTGCTCTTCATCGTCATTTGGAACTTCTATTATATTCATCAAGCCAATATCCAAGCCTTGGTTACCAGGAGTAACATTATAGATCTTCCCTAAGACCGTCCAATAGGCCGCTCTTAGCAGCATGTGTGAGCAGGAAGTTCATATACTACCAAACTACAGTGACCCACAAGACAGTTATCCTTGTCAGAGATAACACCCTGATGTCCAGCATGCCTGAGTGCCAAAAGGTCAAGCTAGCAGATGTCTTACTACAGGTAGTGGGCAGCATGATACAGTCAGTTATGAGATATGCACTGTAGCACTATCCTTGATGAGATCACCTGACATGACACCATCTTTAAGTGTCTCCACAGAGCACAAACTCCATGGTGGCAATTGCACTGACCACCAGCAGATTGGTCCAGATGGATGGGCTGTGATAGGGTCTGGCCCCACTTGCCCACTACCAAAGGCTGGAAATCTATCACAGTTCAGCAAGATCACAAAGACTATGCAGATGAGTTTTAGGCCAAGCAGCATTTTTCAGGAAAGAAAAAGGCTAACAAGGGTTGGGAGACATCTCTAGTGCTGGCAAAGTTCAGTTCTTCAAGGGATTTTGGAGAACCTAGAACTGAACTTGAGGTTCAGGTTCAGTTCATGTTCAAGGGGGTTTGAATGATGAACCAAACCTTGTCATAGTATAAAACAAAATTCAAGACAATTTTTGGACCAAAAGTGTAGAAGTAACTATTCCTCTTCATCTGAACTATGGTCAACCTTATCAAATGCCACAATAAGGGCATCAACATGTCCAGCTGCCTGAACAGCAGCCATGTGCTGATTATGATACACACTTTTGAGAATTTGTAGAGCTTCAAAGATATCAGTAGACAGGCTGTTTCAGCGGGCAGTACCTGTGATTCCACCACTGCTGAAAGCTCATTCTGATGAAGTGGCTGATCCTTGGATGGCAAGGTAATTGTGTGCAATTTGTCACATCATTGGGTATCTTGAGTCCATTTGATGGCCCCACCATCCAATGACATTGTCTGTTGGCTCAGGCCCAGATTCCAGGTACAGTTTCAATTCATCCCAAGGACTCCCCACCACATTTTCCTCTTGAAAGAAAGACTGAACAGCTTCCAGAAGATAGGAACCACCATAATGCATGGAAGCTGAGGTAGAGTTCTTCACTGTCAAAGTCTTAAGTACAGAAATAGAGGCACTTGGAGCATGGGGTATAACATACCCTCCAATTGGCTGACCATATGAGTGGATACCAATGTAGCAGAAGTGGTGGAGTGTGATATTGGTCAAACTTGAAGGTTTTGTCAAATAGGTTACAGAAAGAGTGACAACAAGTGACATACAAATTCTCTAAGCTGCTCCATACCAGCATCATATTGATCAGCTGACCAATGGCTACAACAATACAAATATTTCACATTAGGATCGAGAACTGGAAATATATTCAGGCATCACAAAGCAGATAAAAGGTGTGCACATACCAAGACAGATAAAGTAAACATCTGATGTACCATCAACCTTCTGGTACCACTTTTTGAAGCTTTCCACTTCATTTGTAATTACATCACAAATGATTTGATAGCATGGATGTTCAGCCATTGTCTGCCACAACTTGATGAGGAACTCAAGTGAAGGGATGATGTGCCAGACTGTAGGGTTATGCTCCCTCAAGAATGTCTGCTGGACATTGGATGGCTCCTGTACCCTGGGTTAGAGTATGAATGAGTTAAATTTGACTTGGAACATACCTGAAGCACCTCTCAAATCACTTCAAGCTTGTCCCAGTCCTTCTTTGAAAGTTGGAAGTCAGCATATATGTGGTTCTTCAGTGTTGGATTTTGTCCAGTTTTCACACCACTGAGCAGTTCCCCTTAGTATTATCCTCCACTACAACTCTATACTTTTGTCTCCTTATCTACATTTATCCCTCATCGTCTCTGTCTTTCTACTAAGTTTTTCCACACTCATGTAAGCACCTCTTTGTCTACTCTGCACCCTCATGTCTGGCATCTCTTCTCTTGTGGCTGTGCTCTCCCCAATCTTCTTCTGTCTCCTCCTCTTACCTACTGTCCAATCAACCCTTGCTGCTTTCCTTGTTGCCCTTGCCTGCCCAATCCTGGTTCTACATTCAGAAGATCTGGTACTTTATCACTTGCATCCATGAGGACAAATCGATATACAGTCTATGTATGACTATCATGTGAGCCATATACCTAAATGAAGGCCAAGTGTGGACATACATTGCATAGTTTTAACAAGAAATTTATAGAAGGAGGCCCACCACATCCAGATCCACAGAAGCAATTCAAGAGGCTGGATCCTAACCTGAGTGCATGATGATTGGAAGAACATCTTTGCTTGGTGTGACATTTGTATCTATTATGGTGTTAGTTCAACTTTTCATCAAATTCCATGAATACTTACTTGTTTCACAAGGGCTAATGCCTTTCCAAGAGCATCACCAGAAGAAAATTCAACATCCATATCATCACCTTCATTGTTGCCAGGATCACCATTGTTCTCAAGTCTGAAGTCCATGAGCTCATTATCAAACTGATGGAGGTCAAGCTCTCCATTTGCACTTGCCTTTTTCAGTGCATCCTTGACCTTCTTGTGGATGGCTGCCAGTGAAGCAGGGGCAATAGCCTCAATGAAGTACTTACAGGCTATGGAGTGAATGCTCCATGCATCTGGCAGCATTTAATCAGCTTTGACTGTGTGACATGAACAGGGGACAAGAACATACAAAATATCATGCTGTTCTGCATTCCACTGTTCTTCCGATGCTTCAAATGCTGGTTCCATCTCACAAAGGGTTTTCCCATTGATGGCTGCTCCATTACATGTGAACCACCCAACCTATAGGACAATTAGAAATATTCAAAGCATGACT
Organism: Albatrellus ellisii; assembly: GCA_003314395.1. Taxonomy (NCBI): domain Eukaryota; kingdom Fungi; phylum Basidiomycota; class Agaricomycetes; order Russulales; family Albatrellaceae; genus Albatrellus; species Albatrellus ellisii. Next base: position 61,540 of record QLPN01001160.1, read on the forward strand.
CAAGGGCATACCTTTCCACATAGTTCATAATGATCAACTGTATCAACCAAGACATTTGCAATATTCTTGCTGGTATGCTGACCCTCTACATGCTTGAATGCAAGTTGCTCAGTCTTGAGCTCCCACTCCTGCAGTCTGTTGATGGGAGCCTCAATGTAGTGCACAGTGACTGAGATATATGGATCTCCTTAATCCAAGGTCCACATATCAAAGGTGAAAGATACCTTGCTTGGCATGGACTATGAGACAAAGATACAATCAGTAAGAATCCACTTTTCAGATGCTGTACCCACCTTCAGCTTCTCATGAAGCATTACCATCACTTGGTCAGCCCATCAAAGAATCTTCTCCTGCACCTTCTTGTGGTCAGGAATATCCTTTTCAGCAAGGTTTGGATGGCAGAAGCATAGGAGTCATGTAAAACTACCATGTTCAACCAATTGGAAGGCCTGGAAGACAAAATCAACTGAGTTTTGTAAGATGTCATGTGGTACTTACTTCATCTTCACATGCAATCAGTTCAACAATATAATTGAGAAGGCCAGGGATGCTGAATGGTAGCTGCCTAGGCTCACTTGAAATCATGGAGTTCAGGTCCATTTGATGCAATCTATATGATGCTGACAATCAGATCAACATTGACAAGGAAAAAAAGACACTCAACCCATCACTACTGTTGGCTGGGATCCACAACAGAGCTCAAGGATTTGTAGGGATCCCAAGTGCATTGCACCACTCCAGGGAGACTTTGACATGACTCTCATGGCTAATAAGAAAGAAAAGGTCAGTGAAATAGGGCAGCCTAATGTTATTATCCTGTACTTACTGAGCAACATGCATACAAAGCATAGTGACACTTCCTGTGAAGAAGCAGGCTTTCTTCTCAACATAGGGATCTCCCCTGCCACATAACAGATATTCAGAAATGACAACCCAAATGTGCACAACTCACAAATAAATCTTGCACCAATGGCCATCCTGAATCTTTCCTGTATCTGGATGTTTGTATTCTTTGTCATGCTTGAAGATAATTCAGATATCTGCAGTGAGATCATTTCAGGTTTTTGTGCTGGCAGCCTAGTCAGTGTCATGAGTAAGGAAGCCAACACATTACTCAAGAGAATGATGTACCTCATGATCTGCATTAGCCATGGCTTGCAATGTGCTGAACTCATCTGTCACATCATTCATCCCTTCTTCATCAGAGTCATCATGAGGTGGACAAGAGGAGCACTTGTCATCATCAGTTTGGGAGGCACAGTCATCCATAGAATTGTTAGATTTCAAGTATGCACTACATTATTTTGTTCAGCTCCTCTTCATCATCTACACACACACATGTTGCCCACTCCATATGTACATCTATTTCATAACCTTACAGAGCAACAACAAAATAAGATGGACACATTACTTTACAACTCCTCAGACATCTTACCACTGGTCTGAGTGAGTACTCTCATATCCCATTTTATTCTCCTTCTTACACAACCTTGCAGCTCTCAATCTCTCTACTGTTACAAGGCACTTGCTTTGGCACCTTGTAACAGTTTTCTTTTCCTTTTCTTCTTTTTCTTTTTTATCTTACTTACTATAAGTGTAGTATTAACTACAGCTGTGAGCTTAGCTCCTACTTATAGTATGGACTCATTTTCTTCTCTCTTTATAGTACTTAAGTATTTACATACTTAAGTGTGAGCTTAGCTCCAAATACTATAAAGACTTATCTTTCTTTCTTTCTTTATTTACATCTACTTGTTGAGGACTATCACTATACAATTAGCAAGGACTCATCATTGTTTATCTTTGTTTACCTCTCATTCATTTTGTGCTTGTGGCTGAGCTACTTACTATATTCATGGACACATCTTAGGTCATGAGACATTGTTGATTGCTGCACAATTATTGTTGATCCATGAACCTTATTTACTTGTACTATCTTTAGCACTCTGGATTTGTATAAGTAGTTGAAAGACTGGCAGTCTTAAACCCCAGTCTTGTCAACTTCACAATCTAGGGATTCTCCTTTTACTGCACTTGACCTAAGCTCAATACAAACTCACTTCACTCTAAGAACTAAGTCTAAGATCTCCAAGTCACTATAAGTGTTGCTAAGACATCCTAAACTCATCACTCTGGATCCTTGTTTAATCATCAGCAGTATCATCCTTATCACTATCTTGTTGATTCCTCTCTTTATTGTCATCAGGAACATTTATTATGCTTATCAAGTGCACACCCACTACCTTGTTACCAGGGGTATTGTTATAGCAAACCTTCCTGAAGACTGTCCAATAGACCACTCTTAGCATCTACTGCATGTGGCACCTTCTGTGTCCACATTACTCTTACCACTGCAGATGATGTCTGCTCTTCTCTCCCATTTTAGGATGCTCTATTTGCTCATCATCATATACAACATCTTTGTGCCTGCCTGCCCAAACCTGCATGTAAATGAATCAACACAAATCTTTCAAGAGACACAACATGACAGAACAGATGCAAGTGCCTTCCATTTGACAGCTGTCATTGATAATGCTGATGTCAGTGAAGAACCCTCATTCATGGCATTGTCAGGGTCAACAATGTGAGCAGAGGGTGAGCAGAGTGACAAGAGCCTGCCACCATCACTGCAGGAGTAGGTTAGTTGGTGAATAAAGGGTGCAGCTTTGCAGGAGCAATTGGTAAATCATCATATTTGTTATAGTGCAATCTGAGTGAACCACATAGCCAGAGTTAGAAGGATCAGCCATGTAGAAGGAGCAAGAAACTAGGTGGGATCAATAAGTCTATTAGCTGACCTGTAGGCCTTTTTATAAGCCATTCTGACCACATAAAAATGGGAAGTTGAAAGGATAGTACATAGTAGGCATAGTGTTGGAGATCAAGTGTGGTCTGTGTGAGCTTATGTGTTCTCACAGCATGGGCACAGTGCAGATGCAGGGTCTAGGATATATAAATTAGCTACTTTTGTTGTACACCCTCATGTGATTGCCCTACCTTTTACCCTCCCCCCCCTTGTAGGACAAACTTGTCATTGTTTTTGCCACTGGGGGCCAAATCCCACCATTGTTGCTGTCACCATTTGCCTGTTTGCCACCACTGTTGTTGCCACCACTGGAGCACATGCTACCCAAGAGCCAAGTGCCATAGTCATTGGGGGGAGGTGAGTTTGGACCTTTCCAATGAAGGGTAGAATAAACTTACATCTGGGTGTTGTGTCACTGCTCACTCACATAGCTTGAAGGAGTGTATTGAAAATAGGGCACAGTCTGTGTGAGCTTATGTGATCTTGCAGCATGGGCACAGTGCAGATGCAGGGTCTAGGATATGAAAATTAGCCACTTTTTTGTGTACACCCTTGCATGATTGCCCTACCTTTGGAACTTTTTTTTGATGCCCAATGTGACAAGCATATGCATGTACCTGGTGATAATATAATGGAATGTAAAATTTGGTCAGATAATCAGGAATGTATACCCTCATGTCACTCTTATGGCCCCAGGACAATGGTGCTCAAAAGGGAGTTGACAGTGGTGAAGGGAAAGTCAATCCTACAGATACCAATAATCAAATATCAATCATGTGACATGTGGTTTGAATGCATTTGAACACATTCACAGTTTCACCACTTCTGAAGAACCAAGAACCAAACCTTCAGTTCAGAACTGAACTTACCCACCACTAGACATCTCTCTAGCTCAACTACCAACATGTTTTCGATGCTGCCAAATCGGATTATTAATGCTGCTGATGCTGCAAATGTGAAGCCAAGCCATCCACCTAGTCGTAAGACCATCATTGACTCTGGTCAATCTGGCATCCTTAAGCCTCTGAAGCAGCATAAGAGGCCCCAGCTCCTGCCATGGTCAAGACTTGTGGAGGACCAGGTGAAGCCAGACCAGGCACCTGCTGAGAGTGATGCATCTACTGTGCCATCGATGTTGTCAGCCAACACAGAGAAGAAGATTGCCAAGGACATAAAGGAGTTCTTCAGCATTTGATCTCTGGATAAGGCAGAGTTGTACTTCACCAGTGTTATGATTTTCCTTTTTCTTTGCTTACATTTACCAGCATACTGTGCCACAGCAGCATTTATTTACAAGCCCATGCACAGTATCACTGGAACATTCCTTTTCCACAGTACTGACACAGCCTTGTACTGTATTTACCCCAGTGAAATATTCTGGAACCTGAGGGTTGTACTATATAAGGGACCAGCATACTATACAGGACCTTTAGCTTAGTCTCCTGTATCTACGGTGACCTGCTCCTGTCACCTCCCTGAATCTTGTTCTCATTGCATGCTACACTTTGAGCCTCTCTCCTGCTCCTGTACGATCATAGCCTGCCGCCCTGCCACACTAGTTCATACCAACCAGCTGACCCGCGGAGCACCATCTCCGGCTCGTCAGCAAGCTGCTCATGGCGTCGCTCTAGTTGAAGCTGCAGGACACAGAGCTCATTGGGAGCTTGTTCGAGCGTGCGCATGAGAAGACCCTATGCTCTGTGGATATGCTTGAAGACCGCTTCATGTCAGGGGCAGCCAGGAAAGTCACGCGTGTACTCCATCGCAACCATAAACATTAGCTTCCCCTTCCTCCATACTATCTCTATCCTTATTTCATGGACAAAGAAACGAAACTTGCCTTCACGTGCATTTGTCTGTCACTCAATGCTTGTATGTGTGATTAAGTAAATTGGAGACCTTAGCCTGGACTCTCTGGTTGCCTTGATCGGTTTCATCCCGCTGTGAGAGATATTGTACCCTTGACACATGATCGAAGGACCACATTTTATTTGGCATACATCAACGGTGCTGGACACTGCTCACAGCTGCCATAATTCATAACTAGTGTAAAAACCTGTTGTATTGCAACATTGAATTATAAAGCATCATCTGTGAAAGTATACATAGCTTATTGCAACAGAAAATAAAAGAAAATAATACTCTATCTATCTACAGACCAATTCCAATTGCCTCTCCAGCTATGGAGTAGAGACCTATCCTATTGCATTGCAACATTGACTAAATGGACATAGTTAAATGAGTTGCAACATTCCTCACCAATGTCCCTGTCCCTGCCCTGTAAAAACCTGTTGCATTGTAACATGGAGTAATAGGACATTATCTGTGAAAGTATACATAGCTTGTTGCAACAGAAAATAAAAGGAAACAGTGCTCTACCCATTTACAGACCAAGGAGTATCTGCTAAGAGCGGCCTATTGGGCGGTCTTAGGGAAGGTCTAAGATGTTACTCCTGGTAACCAAGGTTTGAATATTGGTTTGATGAACGTAATAGAGGTTCCGAATGACGATGAAGAGTGGGATTAACAATATAGTTACAAGGATGATTCCACCGATAACGATATGAGGATCCAGTTCGACTTAGTGTAAGATGTCTTGATAGCTTTTAGAGTTCTTAGACTTAGTTAACAAAAAATGAAGCGAGTGGTTGACAAGCTTAGATCAAGCGCAATATCAGGAGATTCCCTAGATTGCGAAGTTGACAAGACTGGGGTTTAAGACCGCCAGTTTGTCAACTATTTATACAAAACTAACGATCTAACTATAGTACAGTTACGCAGTAAAGCGCAGTAAGTAACTTGTTCATGTGATATAAGTGGCTCAGCCACAAGCGCGAAGTGAACAAGGTAAAAACAAAGGTAAATAAAGGCGAGAAATGAGAGTCCTTGCTAATTGTATAGTAATAGTCCTTAGCAAGTAAATGTTATAATAAATAAAAGAAAGAAAAAGGAAAAAGGATAAGTCTAATATAGTACCTGGAGCTATGCTCACACTTAAGTATGTAAATACTTAAGTACTATAAAAGAGAAAGAAAATGATAAGTCCTTACTAAGTAAAGTGGAGCTAAGCTCACACTTGTAGTAATAGTACTACACTTTACTAGTAAGTAAGATAAAGAAAAAGAAAAAGAAAAAGAAACCCGTTACGAGGTGCCAAAGCAAGTGCCTCGTAACAGTATCCAGAGAATAAGAGGTAACATATGCTGTTCCAATAGGGAATAAAAGGAAACATTTCTCTACCTATTTGCAGACCAATCCCAGTTCACAAACCAACTCCAATTTCCAAGCCAATACACCAATCCCAATCACCTCCTTTCCACCATAGACCCTATGCCCTCACCTAGGAGGGGAGAAAATAGGTGAGTACAATACAACAGTGCAATTCAACAGTACAATTTACCAATCCAGTACAGAAACCAATCTTGCCTGAATACTCCACTCCCTGCTTTGCTGCTGCTGCTTTTTCTACACCACATTAAATTAGAAAGTGTTATATAGTCTATTAGCAACAAAACTCACCAAGGCCATGCCAAGATATTCTGCAAAACCTCAGGATACACCACATTCAAGGTTGACCCCCCCTGGGAACCCTCAGGAAAGAGGACCTTGATCCTGT
>QLPN01001162.1:0-37128 GCA_003314395.1 Albatrellus ellisii
AAGGTTGGCCAGGTAATGGTGGATATTACAGGCAAAACGGTGTTGATGGACGAGGAGAGTGCGATATAGGATACCAGAAGCGGATGAATGAGGCTAATTCACGAGCCAGAAGGATGAGTGCACCGACGACGTCCGGCGTAGGGACCGTCCCTCTCTTTGCGATGACTATGGCAGCCGGCGGACGAGAACGGGACGGTCGGTCATAAATGCTGCGGACGGTCTCCACAGCGCTTTCCGTCTGCGACACGGTTTTATTTTGGTGTGCAATATTAGTGCTGCTTTTTGGTTGTGATGGTTGATTAGAACTTGGTGGACCTACGCTTGCTTACGTCTCACACTTTCCGCACGCATCTTTGGACGATCGTGATGATAAAACATAACTTTACGATGCAAGAGACTTGCCTCGCGTATGTTACATACTTCAGTTATCGCCCATCCTATCCCTTGTAATGTATTACCAGCTCTCCTGCTTTCGACCTTCGTCTGCCTTTTTTGTAACCTTTTCTCTCCGTTCCCTTGACTGATTGATCCAATGCGCTGGCGTAGGTCGATATTGCCGCTCGCTGTCTATTCGTTTCATTGTTACATCTTGCGTTCTAATGGGGGTGTACTCATTCGAATTCGGTCCGATCGCTGCGCATGCTTGGCACAATACTTATACACGCACAATGTCAGGCATGGGCCGGGAAATCTGCGTCATAATACCATCGTCCTGAACAGTTCAATTCACCTACCCTTGCTGGGCCTGCCTGCCTCTTGTAAGTTTATTTTTCTTTTGGCAAGATGGGGCTGAAATTCCATGTGCATCGCCGCTTCAGCCCATTGACCTGCAATATTTCCAGCACGCGTACCAGCACAAACTGCAAGCACTCCGGTCTTATCCCAGAGGCCTTCAGTCTCACAGGGTGTCATACCTTTAGTCTCAGGGGGGCGATGGGCGGTACAGCCATCCTGCTGGCAACTTCCTTTGCCCCAGCCCGCAACACAGGTGTGTGCTATTCGCCTTCGACTCCACGTAACCTTGCGTGACGTCGCACCTTGGTAATAACGGCAGCTCCCTTGGCGATTAATCTCTGTAGCTGACCTCAGCAGAAGACAGTCATTCTGCGGCTACTTGGTGCACCCCGAGCATTACAGTGTTGAACTTCCTCACGCTTATCCTCCCTTACGCTGACCATACTGTGTCACACTCTCAGCCACCACTATGTATGCAGTCTGTGCATGGTCCAAGGTTGTACCTATACCTACAGTTCTGTACTTGATAAAATAACACTTCCGATGTTCTCACTCGCACACTTGTGTGTCTCCCTGAGCACCAGTTTACTGGTTGTTCTACTTCTTGTCTTGCATATGCCTGCAGTCTCGAGCACCAGTCTACTGGGAGTTCATCATACAGGGCACAACTGTGTCAATAATACTCTCCATCAATTCCAGCTTCCCAGCATTTCCAGCATTAAACCTGTCCCTTCAGCATGACTACTCTTGTCCTTGCCACAACCATGGCTGTTTTAGGTGTCAGGACCACAACATTGCTCAGCAACATCTATAGCAAGGAGGGTCAATCTTGGAGATGGCAGATATATAGGAAGAAGTACAGGGACCACTTGACATCATCTGTACACTCAAAAATTAGTATGACATCATTATTTCTGCCATTTGACACAGCTTTGCAATCCAGGTGTAACCCTACAGACTACTCATCACACATCCAATACCTGTCTGATCCTTTCCTCTTACATATGTTGATATGTGCTGTGGTGTGATGAGAGGGTAATCTACAATCATGACTACAACTAATGCTGAAGGGTGTGAGCCATAAGATCCCCTAGACACCAAAGGATAGAGATGTTGGAGTTTACAGTGACATGTGACAGTGAACACATGACAGTGAACACATGACAGTGTGACTGGGCACCAGCACAAATAGTGCAACTGCACCACATGGACTTGCAGGACTCAGGGACAATATGGATGGTGATGAGCATCATGTGTGCATAGCATTGGAAAACAACAACCAGCTTTTGAAGGTGTGATGAATGGCATGGTGGTCCTTGAGGCTGGAACACTCCACTCAAGGAGGTCTGAAGGGACACAGCAGATAGAGCAAGGGTAAAGACCCAAGATGAAGAAGAGTGCACAAAAGGACAGTTGAATAGATGTAGATAAAGAGTGATATGCTATCCATGATTTGGGAGAGGGTAAGATAACTGACTGACTGACAACATCCTAGACCCAGACCCTAAGTACCTAAGTACATGGTGCACAGACCAGGGGAAGAATGCCCTAAGGTGTGTGCCAGACCATGCATGACAGAGTGTGTAAGTAAAATAACACAAGGTGGTCATGTGGTAAAGGAGTTCACAGCAAAAGACTGAAAGGGAATTTCAGCACCAGCGACATCAGGTGAATACAGTGACATTAATGTGCCACATCCAGTCACATAAATAGTGCATTCACTGTAATAGAGGACTTGGTTCAGCCAACAAGGAGCAGGACTGATAGGACATATAGGCTGAGGCTTGGTTGAGGCCTACCAAAGTAACCATGGAGTCACAAGTTGCAAAGTCAGCATTTAGTGCAATTGGTGCTTTTGCTTTTTCTCTCATCCTTATAGTATGATACTCTATTTGCTCATGTCCAGACTCCACCCCATTTCCAATTGTCCCAATGATTGACCCTGTGTTGTAAATTTTCTGTTGTGCTCCAGTCTTGGAGCTAGACTTGTATTTAGATGGCTCATTGTCCATCAGAAAAGAATAGATTCCCCCTACCCATGATCTGTCTCCCCTCTCTGGTCCAAGTCAGATTGTTAAAAGGTGCTACTTGTCCATCCTCTCCCATGTCTACTAAATCCAATTTAGTAACATGCACCTTGTAGGTTGCATTCCTTTTTTAAGGAATCAAACAATAAAAATATAAGTGTTGTATCTGTGTTGCATTTCATTTGCATTCTTCTCTTTGTTGTGTTGTAATTGTGTTGTGTTTACTACTGTGTTGTGTCTGTGTTATATCTCCCTTTTTGTTGCCCAGTCACATCATTTATTGTGCTTAACTACTACTCCCTCTACTTTGGTGTCTAGAGGATCTTATGGCTCACACCCTTCAGCAATTGTTGTGGCTGTGATTGTAGATTCTGCTATCACCATACTGCAGCACATATCATAATATAAAGGATGAGAGAAAAAGGAAAAGCACCAATTGCACTAAATGCTGACTTTGCAACTTGTGACTCCAGGATTACTTTGGTAGGCCTTGACCAGGCCTTGGCCTATATGTCCTATCTGCTAAGAGTGGCCTATTGGATGGTCTTAGGGAAAGTTTGTGATAACTACACCCATAGTAACAAGGTAGTTATTGTGTGCTTGAATAGTGGTAAACATTCCTGATGATGATGAAGAGAGGGATCAACAAGATAGCAATAAGGATGATTCCACCAATGACTAAACAAGGATCCAGGGTGATGAGTTTAGGATGTCTTAGTGATGCTTAGAGTGACTTAGAAATCTTAGACTTAGTTCTTAGGGTTTTAGGCAAGTTTAGATCAAGTGCAGTATAGGAGAATCCCTAGATTGTGAAGTTCACAAGACTGGGGTTTAAGACCACCAGGCTTTCAACTACTTATACAAAATTGGAGTTCTAAGCATAGTAACATAGTTAAGGTTGATGGTGCAGGTTGAAAAGGCACAATGGTGAAGGTGACAGATGGCCTGCTCAGACAGGAGTGGAGTCAGATGGTGGTGAGGGTGGCATGGTGGCAAAGATGAGATACATGGCAACAAAGAAAAGGATTGCCACCAGGTAGCCAACAAGCATAATGATAAGATAGGTCTCCATTGCTGAAAACCAAAAAGGAGAGGATAGGATGGAAGATCTGGGTAAAGACTGGTGCAGACAGCACACAGAAAAGACAAAGAGAGATATCCACTTGATATTCTAGATGCTACTGATCTACTGATATGCAATCTGCAGATGCACAGACCATGCTGATTAATAGGTCTGGGCTGTGTTGGATCTTGTCTATTTATCATACCACTGAGTGGTTCTCACTATTTTCTCACTATATCTTTGTTGAAGTTAAGGTCAAATGCCCAACCCTGTACATGTACTACACTTTCATAACAGAGCTACAACATTCATAGCAGAGTTACAACTCTACAGCACCCACCTGGAGTAAGGGAGGTCCTTAGTTCAAGCCTAAGCCAAGTCACTATTTTGGCAATTGCACATTCTAACATTTATCATATGTTTTTGAGACTCATCATGAGGTCATACCACCCACTGCCTGTTGGAGTATGTCCTTTGTGACCATCACCCACACCCCATACTTTACTTAGTCATCATGGTCTGTGTGTGCCACACTTAGGTATTTAGGGACTTTCTCTGGGACATAGCTGATCAGTCAACTTCTTAGTCTTGCTCCCTCATCATGTATTGGGGCTCACTCCTTGTCTTCACCTATTCTGCAATCATGATATTGCTTCTGCTTCTTCTTGGGCTTCTGCCCTTGCTCTGCCCTCTGTCACCCTTCCATTGATATGTGCTGTGGGTGTGTGTGGGAGGAATCCACAATTTCAACCACAACAGATGCTGAAGGGTGTGAGCTGTAAGATCCTCTAGACACCAAAGGAAAGAGAGTTAGTAGTTTAGGGTGAGTAATGTGATAATGCAATGTGACTGGGTGATGATGAGGAAATGTGACAATGGGAATAATGGAGAACCCAACCCAACACAATAGAGAATGCAACACAATAATACATGCAACCTATGAGGCACATGCACTTTCTTGACTGTGAGACATGTGGAGGGCAGAACAGAAAGTGCTTTATTGCAATCTGACTCAGATGGGAGAGGGGAGACAAATCATGGGCAGGGGAAATTTATTTGTTTCTGACAGATGATGTACTATCAAAATACAAGTCTAGCTCCAAGGCTGGAGTACAACAAAACAAAACAGAAAATTTACAACATAGGGTCAATCATAGGGATATTTGAAATGAGGTGGGGTCTGGATGCAAGTGAATAAAGTATCATACTATAGCAGATGAGTGAAAGAGGAAAAGCACTGATTGCACCAAATGCTGACTTTGCAACTCATGCCTCCATGGTTACTTTGGTGGGCCTGGACCACACCTTGGCCTATTCATCCTATCAGTCCTGCTCCTCATTGGCCAAACCCAGTCCTGTATTCCAATGCCTAAGCAAATGCACAATTGATGTGACTGTGGATGATTGTCATGTGCAGCACATTAATGTCACTGTGTTCACCTGATGTCACTGATAGGGCTGCCAACTGTACCCGTACATGTATGGTATATGGCTACCATAATATGGTATCCCATACTGTACTGTCAGGGTTGTGAGGTGGGTCTAAGATGGTACAGTTGCTGGTATGGTAAGATACCCATGCCATACCATATAAGCAATGCTGTCAAGCTATATATATGGGCTGTATGCTAGTCAGTTTACAGTTTGAACTCTGGAAGCTTAACCTTCAGTTCAACTGTAAGATGATCAATCAATATCAACACTCCACTGACCTCAAATATGCATCATGTGTCTGTCAGTATTGATAGGTTCGACTCTACATCCCCTATCATGGATCTGAATCAGGAGTCAGACTTTGCATCTCTCCTGTCTTGGATTTGGATATGCTGCCATCAAGCTACCATGGTACCATTTCAAATACTCTTACTAATCAACAAAGGGCTACCATTAAGATACCATAGCACCATTTCAAATATAAATCTTTGCTTGCCAACCAGCTGTGGAATCTGAAAATACTCAACTGTATAAGAGGGCTGCATTTTTTGTTTGCACTTCATTCAATAATTCCTCTTCAAATTCATGCCTAACTCTTCTAATGCACTTTCTACTAGTCCTACTGAACCAGAACATGTGTGGTACTATGATGCTGATGATGTACTTATGGGCCAACCTGGAAGCACTGAGTCAACCAGTAGATGGTTGTGTTGTGAATATATTATTCAATTTAACTAGACCATATTAAGTCCCTGTACCACCTGGATATTACAGCTATCTTGTACACCATACCGTACCATCAGAGGCCTTGAAATGAAGGCATACAGTATGGGTGACAGTATGGAGGGTAGCCATACATGTACTGTAATGTATATGGCTGTAGCCATATATGGTACAGTAGGCAGCCCTAGTCACTGATGGTTGTTTTCTGGTGTTACATGCACATGATGCTCATCACCGTCCTCCTTGAGTGGAGTGACTGGGCCTAGGTATAACCACTGCACTGGATCTTGCACTATCACCACCTGCCTCATGCATTCCAATCCTCACTGAACAGTACTTAAGACTGACCCTACAACCCTAGACTCCAGTCCCCTCTTGTTCTGCCCTTTCCTCCTGTTCTCTGCTCCTCATATCTCCATACTGTTGTCTTTGTTGAATGTTGACAATGGTGTATGTCTACTAGACAGCTCTTTCTCTTTTTGTCTTCAAATACTATACATGCACACACACACACATACATGACTACACACATTTACTACAATCAGTTAGTAGTTATACAAACAATAACAAGAACTCTTCTAGTTCTACTCCACACATGGCCTGTCATCAACAGTCTTGTTGCTGATATACAGACCATTGTCTTGTTTAGTCACATTCATCTGATCTTTGTTGACGTCTCCAGTGCTTAGTAACGTCCTATTTCCTCTTTCGGTTTGTCTACTGAACAACACACTCCAACATACATATATATAGATACACACACGTCTCTTCCCTACATGTCTGGTCCGTGTGCTACTCGTCTTACTATAATTAGCTAGTAGCGTCGTAGTAGAAGAACAAGAACTATTTCAGTTCCTTTCTCACACATGGCCTGTGCTCAACAATCTTGCCACCTCCTCTCTGAGTGTCCTATGTGAAAGTGCACTTCCACCAGGAACTCTTTGTGTGACCTGTTGAAATTCCCTTTTTGTTTTTGCTGTACACTCCTACACCACCTGACTACCCCATGTTTTGTACTCTCACACTCTGTCATGTGTAGTTCAGCACATGCCTTAGGGAATTGGACTCCTGGTCTGTGTGCCATGTACTTAGGTATTTAGGGTCCAGTTCTGGGACATTATTCTACAGTCAGTTTTCTACCCTCTCCCTCAGTATGGATAGCATATCACTCCTTATCTACATCTATTCAGCAATCCTACTGTTGTCTCTACTTCTTCTTGGGCTTTTGCCCACACTCTACCCACCAAATCCCTTCCATCCTCCTTGAGTGGAGCTTCCCAGCCTTTGGGACTGCCACACTGATCATTGCACCTTCAACATGACCCAATGACCTTGAATTCAGCACCAACTGATAAACACAGGTCATACACAGAGAGGGAACTAGAATAGTTCTTATTGATTGTCACAACTTTGTGATCTACATATGGTAGGTACAGTAGTGCCCGGACCAGTATTGTATGGACAACAGAAAGTGTGTAGGTGTGTATTGTTGATCATAATATGCACAACCTTCTCTTGTTCACCTTCGCTATACCACGAACAATACACGTACATCTTACCTACTGCATACGTACTACACCTACAACCACTACCCCTCAGACTTCTTACAAAACCGAGGAACTCTCACTCCACCCACATGTCTGGGATGATGTGCGTCCCTCCCACTTAGGTAGTCGTTGTTCCTTACTTGCCATCTCCGCTCCAACCCTACCACTACTTCACTATGGACACATTACACTACATCTCCTCAGACGTCTTACCATGAGTCTGAGTGAGTACTCATTTACCTACATCTTATTCTCCTTCTTATCACCTCTCCCCTGCAGCTCTCTTACTGCACTTGGCACCTGCTGTGTCCAATGCTATACTTACTGCTGCAGGTTCATATTCACATCTCCTCAGACGTCTTACCATGAGTCTGACTCTCTTACTGCGCTTGGCACCTGCTGTGTCCAATGCTATACTTACTGCTGCAGACACTATTTCATTATCGCTCAATGTCATCTCTGTTATCGTGGTTCTCTTAGCCTGCCCAAGCCTGTGCTCACATGTATGCAGTAGTTTGTGTATGTGTACACATAGAATGAAATAGGAAGGTGTAACTTAGTAAGTAAGCACAGACTTCAACACCAACCATGTCCTGGACATGATATCTGCCATCATGACAAGCAAGCTGCCAATGAAATAAAGATGTTGTGTGCCTGTTGCTTGTCTCTTCAACAATCTTGATATCCCCAGCCCATACATATTCCACCAGACACAACATCCCCATTAACTCATTGAGATGGCCATCACATACACACTCCTGGCCTAAGCCTTCAAGTTTCCTTTTGCCATTATGCCATGTTCTCATTGCCACATCCCTTCAACTTTGGACTCATTCTCCCTTCTGGTGCAAGTATATCTATATCATGCTGACCTTATCTGCATATACCTGTGAGTGTGAGTGGCAATCTCATAGTGTTGTGGGCAGAATTCCCTGGGCCTGACTTTGGTCATCTGCCAGGCAAGATAGCAAAAATGCTGTGGACTAGTAGTCCCCAAGTCCCCAATTTCACACCTTTACTATTGGAATCACAAACTGGCACATGCATGACTCACTACTTCCATCCTAGGCAACTTGGCAGAAGCTGATGCACATACAAGCTTTCATCTTTGAGCCTCCACAGAAAACATATGATTACAGCTATTTTTTTGTTCACTCCACTACCATACAGTTCTAAGTCACATGCAGTTTATCTAGTCTACCTACAATAGCCCTTTTTTTCCCCTCAGCCCTCACATTGCTTTTGAGACTGATTGCTTATTGTCCTTGCTATTAAGACACTTTTTGGTGTTTCTTGTGCAGAAGAACACACTTGTATTTAACCTTTTTATTGCAAAACTTACTATCCATCACCATGCCCATGCTGCATCAACACAGTGCAGGAACCCTCAACCCATCCACCCACAGACCCTCCAGCCTATACCAAAGGCCCAATTTGGCCACCCAAAACAAGCAGGTGTGAGCACAGCAGCAAAGGTGACAGAAGAGCCCCTAGACAAAAGCAGGGTCAGGCAATGAGGATGTGTAGAGTATATAGCCAGCAACTACAAGAATGATGGCAACAGGGTAGCTGATGACAAGGATGGGAAGAATGGTCTCCATGATGGAGGACTGCAGAGAGGGAAGAGTATTATAGTAAAGACTGATGGAGGCAGAACACAAGAGAAAAAGATGAGTAGATGTCCACTTGATTTTCAACAATGCTATGAAAGAACCCTATATACATGAGTGAGGTGCACACAGACCAGCTGTCAAATATAAGTAGGGGGTGCTGGAGAGAGTAAACAGATATTCAACTGTAAACCTTGGTAAGGTAACCTCCAAGTCATTTTTTCAGCAACCAGCCTGCCACATGTTACTTAAACTATATAAACTGACTACAGAATACACAGCACAGAACCAATACACCAACTGGACCTGTCAACATCATAATGGTAGCAGACTTTGTAGCAGAAGTGGCACTACCAACCTTACTATTTATTATATCAACCTAACATATTCATGGAGATGAGTTTTGAGTCAACTCATAGTACACCCAGACTGTTGGTTTTTTCATTACCTTATGATGCTGATCACACTGTTTACTTATTAAGTATACTTATCTCTATCTCATCTTATTGGTATTTCTTTTCTCTTTATGTTTTGAGCTCCTCTTCAACTCTATCTTGCCCTTACTATATCTTCTTTACCTTGTCTTTGTCTCACCTCAGCACTTCTGCATGTTGTTATGAGGCACTTGCTTTGACACCTCGTAATGGGCTTTTCCTTTTTTCTTTCTTTCTTTTCTTATATTTTACTTACTATAAGTGTAGTATTAACTACAGCAGTGAGCTTTGCTCCTACTTATAGTAAGGACTCATTTTCTTTTCTCTTTTACAGTACTTAAGTATTTACATACTTAAGTGTGAGCATAGCTCCAAGTACTATAAAAGACTTACCTGTTTCTTTTATCTTTCTTTATTTATTTACATTTACTTGCTAAGGACTATCACTATACAATTAGCAAGGACTCCTCTTTGTCACTTTTATTTATCTTTGTTTACCTCTCATTCATTTTGCACTTGTGGCTGAGCCACTTACTATATTCATGGACACATCTTAGGTCATGTGACTCTGTTGATTGCTGTGCAATCATCATTGATCCATGAACCTTATTCACTTGTACTATCTTTAGAACTCTGGTTTTGTATAAGTAGTTGAAAGACTGGTGGTCTTAAACCCCAGTCTTGTCAACTTCACAATCTAGGGATTCTCCTATACTGCACTTGACCTAAGCTCATTACTGTCTGCACAGGAATGAGCCAATGGTGGTGAAGAGGAGGGAAGCTGGTGTAATTGCAGCCATAGTGAAGAAGTAAGTGGTGTAGCCTAAGCTACAGAGTGGGGATACATGGTTAGACATTCTCTAGAATGTCTAAGGGTAGCAGAAAGTGGGGGATTCAGCTTATGCTTATGTAGTGTAAGTGGGTTAGGTTTAAGCAGAGTCTCAAACATGGGTTGTTAGAATGTGGTAAGTGTGATATATGTGGGTTATGTGTGTGTCAAGTAGGATGTTGATGAGCATCACATGCACATAAAGCTGGAAAACAACCATCAGCAACATCAGGCAAACACAGTGATACAAACATGCAGCACATGACAATCAGCCAGGTGAGCACAGGGATATAAATGCGCAGCACACGACAATCAGTTGTAGCCACATCAATCGTGCATTTGTTTAGGTATTGGACTATAGGACTGGGGTCAGCCAATGAGGAGCAGGATTGATGAGCTGTACAGGCTGAGATGCAGTCCACAGAGTCACAAGTCACAAAGTCAGCAATTGGTGTGATCAACACCTTTCCTATTTCACTCATCCATATAGTGCCCAGACTCCACTTCACTTTATGATCGACCCCACACTGTAAATTTTCTGTTGTGTTTTGTTGTGCTCCAGCCTTGGAGCTAGACTTGTATTTAGATAGCACATTGTCCATCAGAAAAGGGCAGATTTCCCCTGGCCCACATTTTGATTTCTCCTCTCCATCCAAGCTCCAAGTGAAAAAGCACACCCTATCTCCCCTCCACATTACCCATTCACAAAGAAAGAGCACGTTCCTCATAGGTTGCATCTATTTTGCAGTTGCATTCTCCATTGCATTGCATCCAGTCACATTCTCCATTGTGTTGCATCAATTCTCTATTGCATTGTGATCACGCAGGTTATGGCAGACAAAACACAGAGTGGTCATTGTGAGCATGTGGGACAGCATAGCTGCAGTGATGATACATAGTTGTGAACAACAGAAGGTTGTCACAAGTAAGAAAGAGAGAGTCAGTGTCATAAGATGACAACTGACAAAGAATATGCTAACCTGCAGTGACAATATGTAGTTGTGAACAACAGAAGGTTGTCACAAGTAAGAAAGAGAGAGCTGCAGGGGTAGGTGAGGAAAGACGTAGGATGTAAATGATGGAGGTACTCACTCAGTGTCATAAGACAACGACTGAGGAGACATGAAGTGGGAAGGCATATCTGATATAGTGGGTGGAAATAGAGTTGGGGCGGAGAAGTTATTCTAGAGTACAAGGGTAACTATATGAGTGGGGATGCATGTCGTCCGGAGTGTGTGTGGTGTGAGAGATTGTAGATGTGATGTACAGTATTGGTGGGAGATGCCGAACGAAAATTATATAGATGTACACCGGTGATTTAACACATTGAGATCTTTATCATGTCCTCCCTCACATTGCATTCCCCTTTGCATTGCATCCCATTCATTAATTCTCTATTGCATTGCATTTTCCTTATCTCACCATATTGCCTGTTTGTTACGAAAATTGCATTCCCTTTTGTCACCCTAGTCACGTCACACTATCACCCTTAACTACTAAAACTCCTTTTACCTTGGTGTCTGGAGAATCTTACAACTCACACCCTCCAGCATTGTTGTGGTTGTGGTTGTTCTCACCCTTCAGCCCAGCACAGCACATATCAATGTAAAGAAGACATGTGTTAGTTTGTGTACAGTGGAGCTGAGCAAAATTCACAGATATTCCAACAGTTACAAACTCACTTCATTCTAAAGCACTAAGTCTAAGATCTCTAAGTCACTCTAAGTGTCACCAAGATATCCTACACTCATCACTCTGGATCCTCATTTAGTCATTGGCAGTATCATCCTTGTCACTATCTTGTTGATTGTTGGATTTTGTCTCAAATTTATGCCGCTGAGCAGTTCCCTTTATATTATTCCTCTACTTACATCTCTGTCTCTTTATCTGCTCCCTCTACATCTTATGTCTATCTTATCTTACCTCTTCTCATGACTGTATTCTTGTCTTTGTCTTACCCCATCTATGTCTCATGGCTCAGTTCTCACATCTATACTGGGCCATACTCTTTCTCTACTGCATTAGGCAGCATCTTTGTCTCAGTCTTTGGAGTGGAGCTACAACCTAATAGTTTCATCTCCATATCTACCTTTTCCCCTGTCATCTTGTTTTCTCTCTCAAGTCTTTCTGTATAATGGAAAGCACCCTCTGTCTTGTCTGTGCCCTCATGTCTGGTGCCTTGTCTCCTTTGCTGCTGCAATCAATGTCATCTTCCCTCATCATCCTCTTGGCCTGCTCATGCCTGTTTTCACATTGATCCCTCTCTTCATTGTCATCAGGAATGGCTATTACACTTATCAGGCATGTATTCATTACCTTGTTACCAGGGGTATTGTTATAGCAGACCTACCCTAAGACCATCCAATAGGCTGCTCTTAGCACATGTGCTAAGGTGAGTATCTCTTCTACTCTCTGAGCTCTCTTCTGACATACCTGCTCTCTCTTTCTTCTGTGTACCCTCTACCCTCTGGTACACATCTTCTCTTATCTTACAGGCCTCATCTACCTCTCTAGTCATGTAAGACATCAGGACTATGGTCCTCCCCTAGCTTTAACTACATCTTGGCCTACAAGGCTATCTCTGTCTCAAAACAATCTGTTCACCATTTATGATATTGCCCATCTTTCAACATGGACAGTGTTAAGAGCTGCCACAATAGGAAGCTGTAAGGATGTAGGGTTGATGCACATTAATGTCTCATGATCTTTGTTTCATCCATGGGGCACCTTTTTTTTTTGCCAATTTTTGCCAGCCTTCCTCATGAAAGTTTCTAAATGCCATGTTGGCAGAATAATTTGGCAAAAAGGATGCCCACAACACAGAGGCTAGCACACCACAGGGTCAGTTAATTGTGTATGCCATGCCCTAACAGACAAGGCATCCAAGCAAGGCCAAATGAAGAAGAAATCCTAGGCTAGGGGTGTAGTGCCATAAGCAAGATATGCAGGAACCAGAATCGACATCAACTGTTGTTGAAATGAACAGTCGAATACTTTGCAAAATAGCATGTTTGTCCTAGGGGGGGTAAAAGATAGGGTAATCGTGCAAAGGTGTACAAAAAAAAAGTAGCTAATTTTTATATCCTAGACCCTGCATCCGCACTGCACCCACGCTGCGAGATCACATAAGCTCGCACGGACCGCCCGATCTCCAACAACGGTAACCGTAGGCGCAACAATTGCAGTATGTACTAAAAAAATTAATAGCCGTTGTATTATTTGGAGAACTTCTCAAGGGATACGAAAAAGAGACGCCACAGATGCACGTGACTGGTGTGTTTGCAGACTCCGCGGCCCGCAAAAAGCCGGACGTTCGCACTTATTTGGTGACCACCAACTTTGATTGCTGTCTATTTCTCTCTTCGCTCTCGTACCCCCTTTCTACTCCGTGTCTCCACTTCTTCTGTATATCAGCTACGAAACATTTTGTTTTGGGCTTGCATCGTTTGTATCAGTACCCGCCCGCATATATGTGAGAGACTTTCTTCCTATTCTTTGCGCTGACGTCGTTGCCCGTGCGCTGTGTGCCATGACGAAATGTATTCTGACTATCTTGTTTTTCAACCATCTGCCATCTGTTCCTGTATGTGCATTTATGCGCGTTGTCGTCGGTCGGTGTTTTACGTATGTATCGATGGGTGGCGGTGGGTGCACGCTGTTCATCTGTCGCTTGGGGCCTGGTCCTGTCTGTCGGTATTCATCGCTACACTCTCCACACACCCTGTCCATGTCCTGTCCAGTCCACAACAAAGTTTTCTCATCTTCACGCACACCTCTCACGCTCTGATTTGAGTTGCGCCATTTTGCGCGCTTCTCCTCAAGTGCTCGCTGAATTCATAACCGAGAGAAGCGGCTAGAAGGTACAAGACGAGCGCTGCGCCGAGGATTTTCTTTCTCCTTGGCTCTTCCCCTCTTTCCTTGTTTGGAAGCACAACGCTTTTGGTGTTGATACAGTTTGTGAGAACAGGACCGCAGTGCCGGGAAAGATGGCGGATGACGACTTTGACTTGTATGGCGAAGACGATGGGTTTCAGACAGTTGTGGTTGAGGAGGATCAAGGTGGGGATGACGTAGAGGTTAAGGTACGTGGCATGTACATATATATGCGCATTATCGTTGTACATCTTATACACATCTAATTTATTTGACCGAATATGCAGATGGAAGAACTGGCCGATGCAGAAGAACAGCAGGAAGTGCAATCTCACGAGGAGCCACCTGAGCCTGTCGTGGGCGAAAAAAGACCGCGTGAGGAAGACGACACTAATGACGCTCGGGAGAATGTGAACATTCCTTCCGTGCAGTCAGCATCGCAGATTATGAACCGCACGGGCGCCAACATAGGTGTAAATGGCGTTGCTGGCACGAACGGAGCGTCATACGGCGTTCAAGTAGGAACTCATCAGGGTGTCGTTGGGGCAGGTCAGGGCCAGGGAGGCGGGTTTGACGCATTGTACATTGGGGATCTTCAATGGGTCTGTGTATCCTGTCGCTTAGTCCTTTTATGTGCATACCGTTCTGAGACGTCATGTTTTTTTTCTTCTTTTCTGTTTTCAGTGGACAACCGATGAGGACCTCCGGCAGGTTGCGCTCAATGTGGACGTTACAATCGACCATCAAGATATCACGTTCTCTGAGCACAAGGTCAACGGGAAAAGCAAGGGGTATATGTCATTTCTTTGCGTCTTCCACCTTTCTCTTTATTTCCATCTACATTCAGCCAGGTCAACCCGTGGTCTATCTCTATTATCTTTTGGTCGTGTCTTGTGGCTGAGTAGTTTATTGACCATTGTCTTGTCCAGCGTTGCTTATGTCGAGTGTGGCAGCTCCGAAAATGCATTGGCGATAAAGAACTGGTTTGACAACAAGTAAGCGTCCTCCTGCAGGTGATGTCGTTGGGTGATTTAATTATGTTGCCTCCAGTGATTTCCAAAATCGACGTGCAAACGTGAATCTTACAAGTTCATTGCAAGGTAATCCGTTCCGTACACTACCTAAAGGCATGTCTTATCGCAGTCTATCGCATATATATACCTTATAAATGCGTGACGATCTTGCAGAGCCCCCGCCCCGAGAAAACCGCAACCAGACAGCGCCAATCCCAACCGTGGTCACTGGTACAGGGCGTGGTGCAGCAGGCGGCTTCCGTGGTGGTATGGGTGGTAGTGGCGGCGGCGGTGGCGGCGGCGGTGGCGGCGGCGGTGGTGGTGGCGGCATGGGTATGCCTGGGATGATGGGTAATATGGTCATGCGTGGAGGTATGATGGGCGGTGGAATGATGCGTGGGGGCATGCCTGGGATGATGCAGTTCGGTGGTGGATTTGGTGGGGGAGGACGTGGGGGCATGATTCCTCAGGGTCCGCGTGGAGGCATGATGGGCGGAGGCGGTTTTGCGCGAGGGGGCATGATGGGCGGAATGGGTACGGGCTTCTAGTTTCCTCTCCTCCTGTCCCCTGCTCTCCTCCCTTTTCTTGTAATTGTGCCATGTGTTGTATGTTTGACTTACGCGGCGGTGTCTACTCTTTGTATATGCAGGCATGGGCATGAACTACGGGATGGGCGGACGCGGCGGGTTCAACAATATGCAGGGGCACTTCAACCCGGCGTTCATGCAGGGCGGTGGACAGTTCGGGCCCGATGGCCCACGCAAGCGGTACAGAATGGAGGATAGCGGTTGAAACCAAGAATCTGCGTCACTCACATCCATCTTACGCCGTTTCCCCGGGTCTCTGCGCGTTTCCTTCCTCCAACACACATTCCATTCTACCACGTAGCGTCCCATAATCTCCGTCTAGAATCAGGTAGCCCACATGCTGTTCCCATCGTGTACTACATTCGTGATCGTATATTCTCTTTTGTACCTATGCTGCTCCTCTGCTACGTGATCTCTAACGCCCACTATCGTGCTGCGCCGTTACCGGCGATGTGTATGCATAATATATGGCCCTGCTGTGATGTGCACGCGTCTGGGGGCATGACTTGTTCACAGAAAGAGAAACGTAATCCATAGTTGTCAAGTCTAATAGTCATGATTCCAAGACAATATATGAATCAGAAAGCGGTGCTGGGCCACGGCGGATATAAAAAAGCATGTGGCGCAAGTCTGTATGTACTAGGGGGTGACATGTATGGTATACGGACGGACGATGTGGGGTGATATATAGACAGGCATAATGTGAAAAGAGCAGCAGAGTGGGAGAGCACAAGTATTAGGATGAGCATGAGCATCGGTGGTGGGGGCAGACGGAGAGGCGGGTTGACATCCTGGCGGCCCCTCTGACTGCGTATACGCGTATGAAATTACAACAAGTCCGTGCAGCAGGGG
The DNA here is from genome assembly GCA_003314395.1 of Albatrellus ellisii. Taxonomy (NCBI): domain Eukaryota; kingdom Fungi; phylum Basidiomycota; class Agaricomycetes; order Russulales; family Albatrellaceae; genus Albatrellus; species Albatrellus ellisii. The sequence goes on from QLPN01001162.1 coordinate 16,728, forward strand.
AATGAACAAAGAAAAGAAAACAAGTACCCCTTCGAGCGAAGGCTGGCATCCAAGCAGAGATATCGATGAACTTCCATCGGAAATTTAATCTCTCCTCTCGCGCTTGCGGCGGCGCTTCTCATCCTCGCGCCTCCGCTCTTCTTCCTCAGCATCCCGATCCTCTTTCTTCGCGATGCGGGCGCTGCAGGGTAGCATAACCGTCAACGAACGGCCGCCACACACGGTGCATAGACAAGACAGACGAGAGACGATACGCACCTTCTGAGCTCCTCCTGCTCCAGCACGCGGGCGTCCACCTCCATGTCCTCGTCGTCGCTGAGCACATCGCGCTGCACATACGCATTGCGGTCCTTGCCAAACAGCTTCCAGATCTCCGAGCTGATGTCGCTCCGCTCGTGGCGCGGCCCTGTGTGCTGCTTGCGTGGCGGCGGCGGCGGAGACGAATCAGACAGGGAGGGAGAGCGCGGACGCTTCTTTGGAGCGGCTTGCGACGGGCGCATGCTCAGCTTCGAGAGCGAGGGCTGCTTGGAAACGGATGAGGTGACTTTAGAGAGGTTGGTGGATGACTTTGTCGAAACGAATCGAACGTCCTTCGCATGGACTGCGGCCTTGGAAGAGAGAGAAGATGCTGGCCCAGACTTTGTGGACGACGGAGGAGCCTTCGAAGGAGATGAGGTAGGTACCTTCTTCAGCATGGGTGTGGTGATGACGCTTGACAGCGCGGTAGCTGCGGGCTTGCTCTGCGAGGAAGGCGTGCTCGCTCCCGACCCAGATGTCGAAATCGTGGGATTGGGTGATGGTTTCTTGGACTGGCTCTTGGATTTAGTCCCAAACCAGTCGTGGAATTCTCGCGCCTCCTCGCCGTCGAGTACCTTCGCATCGCGGGCCTTCGCACGATCCCGCACGATCTCGTCGATGGTCCGAGTATCTCGTTTCACCACATTAAGCTTGGTGAGGGTATTGGGCATTGAGGCCAGGCGCGCACGGACAGACAGATTCTCGCCAGAAGCAGAGGGCGGAGGGGTCTGAGACATGGGTGTGGTCATGTCGATGGCGCCGCCAGGGAGACGCTTGCCTGCCTTGCTATAGGAGGACAATGTAGATGAATGGCGTTTGGGCTGGCATGAGCGACGAATGTCCATCTCCAATCTGCGCTGTCGCTTTTCCTCGCGCGTGAGCGCTGACCCACCCACATCGTCATCGTCCTTGCCTATTGGCTGTCTGCTCCGCCGCACGTCGTCCTTGGCAGGAGAGTTGGACGATGGGAAGCGCGATGCGCTCTCCTTCGCCTTCTTTGGGCCATACCGCAGAAGCTGCCGTTGCTCCTCCTCTCGTCGCTGTATCTCCAGCTGCAGCGCCTCCTGCTTCTGCCGCTCCTTCTCCTGCCGCTCCTTCTCCCGTTTCTCCTCCTCAAAATGCCGCAAACGCAGCCGCGCCTCTGACTCTCGTTCTTTGCGTTCCTGCTCCTCTCGCTGCTTGCGCAGCTCAGCATGCTTGCGCTTGCGGTCTTCAATCGTCGCCTGCACCGCCCGATCCGACTCCTTCGTCTGCATCTGGCTCAGCGCCATGAGCGCAGCGAAACTCGTCGTCATGATAATGATACAAAAGATAGGATGCGTGGACGGGTGAGAATGATGTCCGGTGGATTTGAGGGATGGTCAGTATAGAAGAAAGGGTGTGGAGTCTGAGAGCAAGCTTGAATAGCCCTCGGTTGACTCAGCCACAGTGGCCAAAATGGCCATTTGGATCTGTTTGGAGCTCTGAGTACAGCTAATCCACCATGCAAGTCAGCCATTTGACACAGCGTGATCCAATCACATCCTCATTTTTGATTTAATGACTGTATCGATAGTGTGTGTAATGCGTCCTCGATAAACAGCGTGCAGGTTGATAAATAAAAAATCATGAGCTGATAGCCAATGATCAGCTGTGGCGTTCATGCCTTTAACAAAGGCAAGAAAGGAGCGATCCCAGGCACAAAAGAAAACAATGCATCGGCGCGCTTGTCAATTGTTCCATAACTTTCGGGGGAGTGTCGTTGATACCACAAGCGATGCGATCGTAATCGCCAGGAGGACCCAATACACCAGCCAATCATTCAGGAAATGGTGCTTAATGGAAAAAGAGAACAAGGAATTGGCCGCTGCCGGGCCGACGGTGCGCATGATCGAAACTATCATCTGCGCAAGTCCATTTGTCGCCCCCAAAGAGGCTCTGTTCGGTGCAGATGCAGCTATGAAGATGAAGATGCAGCCTAAAATAGGGCGGAGGTCAGGATACACAGAGGCGACCCATTCACGGGAAGGAATATCTTACCGTAACATAGACCGAGCCCCAGCGCACAAGTCATCTGCACGACCAAGAGCACCCAAAGACCAGTGCTGGCACCTCTCCTCCTTGCCCATACATTTATGATAGGGAACATGATGAAGACTGGGATAGCCGACATCATGCCCGCAATGAACACATTCTTTGTTCCCCATCGATTGTGAATACGTGCGAAAAAGGAAACCTGAAAGACACCGCCTATGATTCCAGATATTGATAGGAGGTAACCGATCGCAGGCGGTGAAAGTCCAAGGCCACCAACCTCTAAAGGTGTAGAGAGGAATAAGGGGTAGATGGTGCGATATGCAATGTCAACGAGCGACAGGGTGGCATAGTTTATTGTGGCAATGAGCACACGAGGGATGAGTAACTCAGAGATGGTAGCGGGTACTTCGGCATCTCGCAATTGGGAAGCAACAATATCTGGGGACGAATCACAAGTGCTGTCCAGCTTCGCGTTGCCTTTCTTGTGTGAATAAAGCAGCTGGCGAATAGAGACGGGGGAGCGCACAGTCTGCAAGAGCGCACATCAGCATATAGACACCAGGCGACGCGCAGATGTCACTATTGTAAGAGAGCGCGGATAAATACCTCCTTCAAGAACCATAGAGTATTCAACCAGGCCAACGCAGAGAAAGTGGCTGGAACGGCACAAGCAAGGAAATATGGATATTTGTTCATAAATTCAGAACCTCCGAACGTGTCAGGAAAGCGCTCTGCGGGGCGAGAAAGTGACCCGCCAATCATTGGACTACAGAACAGGTCAGAGGTATTAGGTATCATACGAAAAAAGCAATGGCTTGCCCAAGAGTACTGCCAGTCGACCAAGCGATGGGCAAGTAGCCATAAACTCGCGGGAGATCACTAGGGTCAGTTATCTCTGCCAACATACTCTTGAGGACCCCAACATTGCCGTTGAGAGCGCCGTTGAGGCTTCGACTGAATCTTTGTGATTAGAAACCCAATCCCGACGCAGTTGTTGCGACACAAACCTAATGACAGCGGCCCAGTACGTCCTCGACAAACCAAACCCATACATGGATAGAGATAATCCAAGAAGGCCGGTGAGAATGATAGGCTTGCGTCCCACGAGATCTGATAAACGGCTCCAGTACAAGATCGTTAAGGCCTGTGTACCGAAGAATATTGAATGCTGAAGAGCGTGACCAGTGAATGAACTTGACGATATAAGCGTTACTGAGATACCCACCATCAACCCCACATAGTAGCCTACACGGGCTTCGTCTCCATGAGTAATGCCAATATTGCGGACAAACTGAATTCTGTCAGCCCACGCCACATGATGCGTCGGCGCGAAGTCTTGGACACACCTCAGGGGCAAATGGGGAGATGACTTGTGAAGTCAATGGCTCCGTGACCTGGAGAATAAGTAAAACTAAGATCTGGGACCATGGTACATTTGTGGGTTTGGGTTTGGGTCGCTCCTGGACCAGCAGAGGGGTCTCTTCGTCAGGCGTCGTCATGAAGAACAGGAGAAGATGGATGTAAAAAGAGAGAGAGTCGTTATAAGAAGCACAGGCGCCGAACGTTGTAGTCTGGACGAGGGAATTGGGACTAAGAAATAGTGAAAACTTGACTCACCGACCGTCGTAGGACGTTACGTGGATCATCATCAGCCGCAACCTTACTCAGCAATGCTGGCTATCTTTGCAATCAGGTGACGGCAGTGATGATCCGAGTCTACTACAAGCGATCTCATAAATGATTGTGGCAAGGTGAAATCAACGACCGTCGTCAGTGTAGAATTTCACGTAATTGGGGTCAATGTTACTACGTAACTTAATCCAATGCTACGTCTCCCACAACAATGCCGAGGCCACGATACTTGTCAGTGCCCTCCTTCAGCGGCTCTGCATCTTGTCGCCATGCCAGAAACACGAGACAGCTTGCCCCACCGTTATACTCTGACCGCAAGTATTTCCCTGCCTGTCCGCATTAAAGCCACGTTGTTGGCCTTCCTCTCCCATACCCCGCTTTATTGACAGCATCCCCTGCTCCACTGACCTCTCACTCCTGTTTCCTTCTCTCTCCAGAGCCTTGAGCCCAACTGTCAGTCTCACAATGGCTCCAGAAGGCAACGATCTCATGTCTCGCCCTCGGTTTTACCGAAGACAATGGAAGAGAAATAGACCCGTCAGTAGTGGCTCAGCATCAATGGTTCCCAACTGACATCATTGTACAATGACGCTCTAGCATCTGTCCAAGTCGACATCCCTCCCCACGCTCTACCTAACGCCGTTCAATCGGCCGCTCTTCACTTGCCATCGATGTGGTTTCTCCAATCTCTACATTCCACTTTGTCTCTGGTGTTCTTGGAGCTCTCCCGAGACGACACGTGCCTTCGAAGAATCCACACCAAGGGGCAGAAGGTTGAGTTGCCCTTCACGAATGTCTTGGAAAAGCTGCCCATGGCCACCGCGTGCCCCAGTCACGTCCAGTCAGTCGCCCATGGATGTCGACGCTGTGGCACCTGTCGACTTGATTCATGAAGACGAGGCATCGAGCCTGGATGTATCGCCACCTCCCCACATTAATTTTGACGTCGTGGATGATGCCATGCAAGTTGACTGTGCAGTCATTGAAGGCGACACCCAAGTCATACCGGTAGATCAACTCACTCCAATCTTTCCCACTTATTCTTAACTTCTATCTCCTGCTACAGCCATTTTCTCGCGAGCCATCAGGGGCCGGCCCTACTGATGCCAATAACTCAAGTCCAAAACGCTCACGAACCACACGTCACAGGCGATCACCTATTATTCTTGCTTCAGCGACACCTCCAAGTGATGAGACGGCCAAGAAGACCATATACCTGACCCCGCTCTCCCGCACACAAACACAATCCACGAGCAACTTTATGAAAACTCGCGAATCCAGCGTGCCCCTCCGCGACGTCAGCAACATGCAGACACCGCCCCTCACCCTGGTAGCTACGCCGCACACACTGCGGCGCAAGAAGCGTATGACCGTTATGAAAAAGAAGTCATCCTGTTCACTGCGCAGCCGAGCCTCTATCTCCCCTCTGCTCGGCGAGATACCCCCTCCCCGAGAGGAAAAGACACGCGTGTCTATCATGACAACGACGAGCCGATCGATGGACGGCACTGTGCACGACGCCCGCCTCGGGCACCCCAGCCGCCCGTACTACACCGCCATCCGTAAGAATATGGCCCGCCCCGGCAGCCCGCTTGGCATTGCCTCCTCCCAAGCCTCGCGACCATCTACACCCATAATGCCCACCTTTGCTCATCCGTCAGCCACGATCCGCCACAGCGACAGCCCGGGCACCTCTGTACATGTTTACGACACTGTCCCCCGACCATTGTCACTTCCTGTAGCGTTCGATAGCGGGGGCTCCTTGAGCGGGGAGGTGGAACTGCACATGGCGCTCGCGCGGCGGCGCTCTGAAGACACGCCACATGCGCCGCAGGAGTTTCGCTTCTATGAGACGAAAAAAGATAAGCAGTCATTCAAGGGCCGCGTGCGTAAGTTGGGTAGGGGGTTGAGGAACTGGGTACTGGGTGGCACCTAGGCGGGGAAAGCTTGGCTAGTTTATGCGCATCGGTTCTTCTGTCGGTGATATATGTCTTCCTTCCATGTCAATCTATGATACCGCTATGGATGATGGACGACGCGGATGGGTCATGCTACTGCCGGCCCGCCGTCGTCCTTCTCGATTATATGATTAACACAATACCAATGCTTTAAGATACCCAGAAATTTGCGAGCAGCCGTCGTTCGTCATGACATGGGCAAACTGCCTCAAGTACGACAAGATAGGAGAAGAAGAGGGACTCTCGTAAGCCAATAGACTTCCAAGGACTCCATGATTCTGCAAAGCCCTTCACGGCACAAACGTTCATTCGACCGCCGATATGTCCGGCACCCAGGAATGGGCTGTTGGGGACAGCGGTCCTTGGTCCACAGCAGTCATATCGACCAGCCGATGATGAATCGCGGGACGTGTGGGGGTCCCGAACGGCACATCCACGGCCCTTACGAAGACGCGCACGAGTGCAAGGTTGTCCGCACATGCCGTGGAGGACATACTGATTCGAATCCCCCCCTCATTATATAAGCGTAAAGTATTGAAGCGAACGGTCGAACACACACAAAAATGGCACACTTGTCTTTGGGGGGATAAAATGTAGGGCAATCGCGCGAAGGCGTACAAAACAAAGTAACTAACTTTTATATACTTAGACCCTGCATCCACATTGCACCCGTACTGCACCCGATCTCCAACATAGGGGACTGCTTGCATATGCTAACCTTCACGGGTCGTTCATGGACTCAAGAGGTGCCATGCTCATATTGCAAGAACGTACGTTTTTTCCTAACAGACCAGGCACAAAGCAAAAAGAGTTAGGTATGAGTGATGTAGCGGTCAATGATGCTGATTACCGGTCGGCCATCCTGTCGTCAATCCCGCCATGGCTAAGAGATCAACATGGATGCTTGGATTCAACGTCCGTTCCTGCCCTGCGGGGTCCGCAGTTCTGAGTCCATGAACGACTTGCCAAGGTCAGCTCGTGCGAACAGTCCCTTGCACGTATATTCTTCAAACGCCGACTTCCATTTCTCTGTTACAGTGCCAAACTTATGGATGCGAATGACAGCAGAGTCTGGTGACTTTTGGCACAGCATATAGCAAGGGGTACGCTCCTGATAGGCCTCTCCCTTCAACCATGGCAATGAGCTCAAGGGTAGGCCTTGGGTCTGTGCCATCAAAATGGCCCCAGCAGCCTTGCATGGACAAGGCCTCGTCGAGAGGATTGCCCAGTTCGAGGGGGATGAACAACAAGTTACAAGCGCAATATTTTGGCAAGTTCGAGCTGCAAGCCAACATGCATAGACTTTTGAATACTTGACTTGTTACAACAGCTCGGGGCCCATAAGCCTTGATAGAACACAGGTTTCCAACCCTAAAAGCGGCCTATAACAAAAGGTTTACGCTCAGTCTTTTAACAGTGAAAAGAAAAGTACTGGGGCAAAGAGCGGAATGACGAGCAGGAAGTACATAGGGGAATTTGTGTAAAGTAAAGCAAACAAATAACGAAAGAGACGGAAACAAATGCTATATGTTTACCGTGTATAGAGCGAGAACGTGAAAGATACAAGGGCTGACCAACGGAAATGAAACATAAGTGAAAAGGAATAAGACAGAAAAATCGCACTAGACGCGCGCCGGAGCAATGCGCTTGCTATTCCGACAGGCCGAGGCACTGCAGCATCCCATGGAGGGTACAGCGTACTCACAGGTGCCGCGGATTATCATGTTTCGCAACCTTGCTCCACAAATAATCTCGCAGCGGCGTCAGCCCGTAGTCGCGGAGGTCCTCGTCCAAAAGCAACACAAGCAATCTGTTGCGAAAGCAGCAGAAAAGTGAGACCGTGTCCTCTCCTACATCGGTGTATGTGCAACGAAGGAACGCTCACATTCCGCAATTTCCGACGGTAGCCTAGCACTGACTGCTTTAGAGTCAGCCAAAGTAACATTACTCCGACGAGGAATATATAACAAAGACAATATGACATTGCATTAAAACGTCAGAATTCTATGAATTCTATAAGTGCCAGGTATGATCTAAGAGAACAAACTTGGGCTGATCTTTAGCAAGACCTCCCTAGTCCACATTTGGAGTGACTAATATAGCGCACACAAGAAACCGGGTTGGGATAGTCGACAATACACGGATAATTTACCAACGGTCGTTTCTGCCAGCATATCCATTGTCGTGGCTGCCATAGCCTCCGCCATAGCCCCCGCCACCATGGCGGCCTCCACCACCACCACCGCCACCAACACCGTTGCTACGTCCACGGCCACCTCCGTAACGGCCTAAACCGTGCATGAGCATTTGTTGTCTTCCATAGAGATATAAAAGCAAAACTTACTACGACCGCCACCGCCGCCACCAAACATTGACATCTCTTCTAGCTGTGGTGGTATATCTGCTTTCGCTTCTTTTAAGATAGAAAGGAGTTCACGCGCAGATTTCGCATTATCTGTGGTAAAGTAAGTGAACGAAGTGCCCTTCATTCCAGCACGCTGAAATAAACCCTCTATTAGCTTTCGCAGTCGGACTAGAAGATCCCGAGATCCCACGTACCCCAGTACGACCGATGCGATGAATATAGTCTTCGCAGTTATTGGGGAAATCATAGTTCTGGATGCTGTCAGTGTCATACAAGATATTGGACAAAATGGAACTCACGATGACATAACCTACATCCTTGACATCTGTGGATAGACAGCAGTGCCAACGGAGTAGACACAGAAACAATGACGGACGAGTACATGAAACAGGGTAATTCGGTCAATAACAGAGACACCAAAGGCTGATGCACAAGCGCTTCGACGTATTGACGAAGATGGAGATTACAAACAACTGGCGAAGGGTAACCTCAACCTGACGAACAAAGGTTGAGGTTATCGCGTCCAGGCTACAACAGGCAAAATCTTCAACACGCAAGTATCGGAGGGGAGTAATAGAGCCGAATCTGCTGCTCTAGTCCATAACTGATATCGCACCAAGAACAACAAAGATGTTCGAAGTTCATTGGAAACGATCAAGTACAACTTCCTTCAGGTGAGGGAAGTGTACAAGACCAGCAGGACAAAGAATGCTTAGCAAAAGATCGGGACACCCCTCGTTCATTGATGCTTGTGCTCTCTTTCATTCACCTGTCGTGCACCGGATGCGGGCCCTAGGACCTGGCAGATGAATCGTGTCAAGGAGTACACGGAGGTTCCCAGCTGTCCTTGGCACTGCAAGCTAGCATGGATAGTAAAGGGAACCAATTCATCACGCCAGCGTACCAGCAGCGCGAACGCGCATGTCAAAAGACCGTCCAGATCACAACGGCTTACTGATTGTTTGGCACCCGAAGCTTCTCGACACGCAGTCGGAGCGCTTGCAGCAGTAAATGAAAACATACCAAGACCACGAGATGCAACATCAGTTGCAATGAGGATTGGGGATCGTCCTGCCTTAAACTCGCTGAGAACCCAATCGCGCTCGCGCCTGCGGGAAGACATATGATCAACACACTCTTCATTGACATAACAGGAACACAAACTGTTCTTTGTCACCGTGAATCGCCAGCGCGGGCCAGCCATCTTGCCGCAAGTACTTGGTGATGTCATCTGCAACTCTCTTCGTTCCGACAAAAATCAGCACTTTAGCATTCTCAGAGCTGATCTGGTCCAGGTGCTTGATCAGTTTTGCCCGCTTTTCAAAATCGCTGCAGACTTCAACGATTTGCCGAATATTGTGATTGGCGGTGAGCTCCATGGAACCAATGTTGACTTGGATCATATCTTTCAAGAAATCCTGAACAATAGTGAGCACCCATTGAACCAAGGCAAGATAGATGAGAGGCCATACATTTGCAAGCTTTTGTACGTCTTTCGGCCAAGTTGCACTGAACATCAGTGTCTGACGGTCAGGTCTAATTTGACCGATAATCTTCCGGATTTGAGGCTCGAACCCCATATCAAGCATACGATCAGCCTCATCGAGAACAAGGTATGTCACTCTGCGCAAATTGGTCTTCTGGCTCTCCAACATGTCGATGAGACGGCCGGGAGTCGCAATAACTATTTCGACGCCACGCTGAAGATCACGGATCTGTGGGCCCTTCGGAGCACCACCATAAATCGCAGTATTGCGTATCCGGGAATTGGAGCTGTAAAACAAACAAACAAACTAAGAAGGACAACATGATTTTTAGCAAGTATACGCACCCGAATTTTGTACACTCTTGCTGAATCTGAACAGCAAGTTCCCGAGTGGGGGCAAGCACAAGCGCAATAGGTCCATCACCAGCACCCAATAGTGGTTGTCTAGAGGTGGCGTAAGTAAACTATAATTCACTTATTTGCGGTGCAAATCCTTACGCATTGATGTGAAGCATTGCAGGCAAAGCAAATGAGATTGTTTTCCCACTGCCGGTCTGCGCAATGGCAACAACATCTCTACCGGAGAGCGCCATTGGCCATGCTTGACATTGAATGGGCGTCGGTTCTGCAAAGCCTTGTGCTCTGATGGACGCCATCAGGTATTCAGGGAATCCGACTTCGTCAAAGGAACCCACGGGCCGTGGCACCTGGCGGCCTTGGACCTTGCCGCACATTATCGTTAGTCTGCCTAATCAATGAACATGGGCGAAGAAAAATACCTTAATCTCTTTCTGACGGCGAAGTTCCTCAACTTCTCGGTCACTGCGTGCGGCAACTCGCTTATCTTCAACATAGAAGTTTTTCTCGAAATGAGGCGCCTTCTGCACGCTCCAGTCGATGGTACGCAGCCCGCCACCTAGGTTCGACATACGATCCCCTCCACTGCTCTCCCAACCACCTTCCCTACCACGTCCATAACTACTGAGATTCCCGCTGTTGTAGCTGCTTCCGTAGTGACTCTGCGACAAAAGAATGACATGAGTGCGATAAGAATACAGAAAAATAGATAGCTCGGTAATCATACCATTCTGTTGTCGTTAATTGTCTATGAATAAGATGGATGGAGGGGAAGAAGACAGGTGGACGAGAAAATGACCAACGCCGATGCCAAATAAGGCACGCTCTTTTTTCCCACGAATTTCTGGCGATGCTCCTTCACAGGCGTAGAGATGCACTGCAAAATTTTAGTTACAATGATCGGTGCAACCCAAAATCTGGAGAAACTATGTAAGTTGAAAAAAACGGGTGTGACTACTTGTGACTACAGTTTAGAGATAATTGCAATCAATCCAAGCAGTGACTTCACCCCCTCATGATCACGGCTTCACAATTTCTATGCATAACTTTTTCTAATATAGTCAAATGTCAGCGATGTGGACCCTGAATTCCCACAGTCTCGTCGAAGCAAGATAATTATGGCGAGATAAACAAATAAATCACCGAGGGGTCAGTAACATATCCTATTCCTTGTGGTGGTGCTTTTGTGGTCTGTCACTGCCACGATTTTCTTTTCCAATCACATTTACTAAGTCTACTGCGCCGCAGCATCTTTCTTCACTTACTCATCTTTGTGCAGTACACCTAGAACTTTCCTGCCTGTAGCGCATACGTGGCCTGTACTATCTTTACCTTAGTAGACTACTCCAGAACCTAAGGTTGTATCATATATAAAGGGCAAGTACTATACGAGATACTTAGCTTAGTCTCTTGTATCTCCCAGTCTTGCTATCCTGTTACTCATTCAGTCATGTTCTCATTGTGTGCTACACTCTGAGCCTCTTTGCTGAACCCGTACGATCATAGCTGGCCGTTTGCCGTACTAGATCGTAACAGTCACCAACATAGCGCGCTGTCCACAATTACGTGCGGACGTGGCGACGATTCAGACGCACCGGACCCACTCGTGCAGCAATAGGCCATGACTAACGCCGAAGCATCGCGATCACGTATGCAAAGCCGCTTCTTGCGAAAACCACTATGCACACCATACCTGACAAGATACAGATGGGCATGTCCACTGTCCAGCGAGCTCGGCATACCTCAGTGAATGCGCGCGATTCACCCCTTCCATCTAGTCCCCTTCTGCATGTAACTAATGGGTGCCTGCACATCAGAAGATTCAGAACCTACCCCCACCCTTGTCATACTTGTTTGCACCACTCCCAACCAGCGGGATGTGGAAATCATTAGGTGCCTCGCACCACGCCCTTAGTCCGATGCAGTCGGGAAGTACACGCACGTATGAAGACGGTAATGGGTGTACACGGTGGTTGACTCCGCATAGCACCGCTCTTGTACATGTGGACCCACCGCCTGTAGTAGCAGTAAGTGGGATATAACTGTCTCCTACCAAAAGCGATGGGGATGGTTCATTTGAGTGAGTACCAGGAATCCGACATTTCTATGTATGTATGTAGGTGTAATAGATGTAGTTAAGTTGATTACAAGTCAATGCCATAGATGGTTCTCGGATCTGGGTACTATGAACAGAGTAGATTCCAGTTCTCAACTAAATTCTGACTGGGGTCAGTGACCAAACTGCATCCAACCATTATAAATAATCCCAATTGTCCAAAGAGTAGACGGTGTTTACATGGAGTTTATCATAGATAAGAAGCAAAAACCAGAGATAAGCTATGTAAGTCTAAGTTCCGTAGGATTCTGATCGCCAGCAATCTATCAGATATATCCGTGGGAACACATTACAATATACGAGAATATAGGCGCTGTAAAGAAGGCAGGAAATCATCCTTATTATATAGACAGATGGAAAGAAAGATTGTGTGCTTATGGTATCACATTATGATGCAGTGTTTTCCAGACCTCACCCTTTTCTTCTTCTCCGGCGGTGGGGGGTAATAGTTATGCATTTGGCGCACCAGATCATCAAAGACGTTTTTGACGTTCCAGTTTTCCTTGGCTGAAGTCTCATGGAACACAAGACCCCAAGAATCTGCGTAATTTTGAATGGTTGCCCTTGAGACCTCACGCTCACTGGTGAGGTCTAGTTTCGTCCCGACAACGATAATGGGCACGCGCTGAAGAGAGACCGGAGAATGAGCGATAGAGGGCTACTGACATAAAATCCTACTGACGCTTTTCTCGCCCTTGATGCGGTATATTTGTCGCCGCAGATCATCAACTTCTTTAAGGCTGGCCTCCTGCGTCAAACTGAAAGACGAGTAAGTAAAGATGGGTGGTATCAGATCAGATTTGACAAGTTACCTGAAAACCAAGATGAAGCCTCTCCCAGACTTCATTCACAAGAACAAATCAATACCGTCGGTGATTTGCAGTACATGCTGAAAAGTACCTTGATATACGCTTCATTGAGTGCCATGAATTGTTCTGCCCCAGCTGTATCGAGGACCTCAAGCTGAACGACAAATAGATCGCAAAGAAATAAATTATGTGAGATAAAAAAGAAAAGGAAAAAGAATGTGGAATTTGATGGGAGACGCACTACATATGGGGTGCCATCAACTTGAACAATTCGGCGGTATAACTCTGACAGAATCGCATGTGAGATGGCATCGATCGGATAAGCTTGAGAAAAGGAACCGCACCTTCAATGGTGGGATCATAGTTCTCAATGAATGTGTCCAGTATAAAACGAGTGGTAAGGGCAGATTTGCCGACACCCCCGGCTAGGAACGCTCGATTAGTTACCTCAGTTACATGTGAAAAATGATTACTCACCACCAAGCACAACTGCATTGAATTCACGCATCTCAAAGGCAGAACCTACGTTCAGCAGCGCGGCATATGGTCACAAGGAGAGGCAGATTCAGAGGGAATGATTGCGAGAAATAGGGGTGTAAGGAGGTTTTGATATGGGTTCCAGCGTCAAGAGCAGCGCCAAACTATCAATCATAATTGATTATCAAGTAGGGTTAGGGCTCGCCTGTACTGGCTCCAGCGTACTACTGTACCTCAAGATTAAACTTGTCTCTCTTTCGTTCACGCCCTCGCCTTTACCCTTCACGACTCGCAATAGGGGTCTTAGGTTGCCAACAATGGTACGACCACGAGTTTTCATGGATTTCACAATTGACAGCACTCCAGTTGGGAGGTGAGAACATGTCCATTCTTTCGCATGCAGTATATTGTACTGACTTCATGTCTCTTAGAGTTATCTTTGAGTTATACAATGACACCGCTCCTAAAACATCAGAAAAGTAGGCGTCTGCGCATCATTTGAACATCTCACTTTTTCTCAACAAGTATGGGTAGCTTCCGGGCTTTATGCACGGGAGAAAAAGGTCTTTCGCCTCTGTCGGACCGTCCGTTATACTACAAAAACAGTATCATCCATCGGTCAATAGCTGATTTCATGGTCCAAGGTGGTGGTAAGCGGTTTAGTCAACTCTTGGTTTTAGATCTTTATGGAAAGCGCAGAATAGACTTCACAAAACGCAATGGAACTGGCGGCGAGTCAATATATGGCAGCCCGTTCCCTGATGAAGACTTGACGCATCCCTTGGATGCCGAGGGGTATGGTCTGTTCCAATAAGTCTGACTTACTCGTGTTGACACGCATCAACCACTCCAGACTCCTGTGCATGGCGAACAAGGGTCCGAATACGAATGGTTCCCAGTTCTTCATCACGTTACGCGATTGTCCTCACCTGAATGGTACGTCTCTCACGTTTCCACATTGCATCATGTCGGGTCAACGTCAGCAGGGAAGCACGTCGTGTTTGGGAAAGTCTTACGTGGTTTCGACGAAGTGGTGAGGAAGATCACCCAGGTGTCAGTGGACGAGAAGGACCGTCCCACCGTTCCCGTGATCGTCTCCAACTGTGGTGAGCTCGAATTGCGCAAGAAACAGTCCAGCGCCCCGCCGCGTAAGTCTACGCATGCACATTCGGTTTCGCGAGGCTGACCTTCGCTTAGCCTCTGCGAAGGAAAGCGCGTCTGAGGCCGCCAGCGACTCGGAGGACGAGTCTCGTCGCAAGCGAAAAAGGCACCATCGTCGATCTGTCGATCGTTCTGACGACCGCAAACGGCACAAAAAGCACAAGCATCACAAGAAAGATAAAGATAGATCGCGCTCCCGCTCCCGGCCAGCAGAGCTCATGAAGGAAGGCGAGCATGAAGATGACAAGATTCCTCGTAAGGAGACGGAAGAAGAGTACGATGCAAGATTAGAGAGAGAAGAGAAAGAGAGGCTCGAAGCAGCGCGGCGGAAAGAATTGGAGCGCTTGAGCAGGCTGCGTCAAGAGGTCGTAGCGACCAACAGTGTCCGGTTCAAAGGTATGTCACATTGTGCATTTGATCAGTTGCCATTCCATGAACCTAAAGTACTTGTATGTGACAGGCAGAGGACGGATGAAGTATATTGACCCCGAGTTGCACCAAGGACGGCGCTGACTTGTGCCTGTCTTTTGGCTAGCGATGTGTGACACAAATTAGTCCGGTCTGCAAGTGAAGCCATATAATGTTACTCTCATGAACAGCAGTGTACATGCCAAAAACTGAACATCAAGAACGGGTTGAGGGTACGGCGACAACAGTACATGAAAGTGCGATGGATGGAACGAAGCATGCACAAAGAGAATAAGATAAACAGAAAACGTAGATCTGAATGTGGGGGAGAAGGCATGATGCATCAAATAGTGACTTCTCCCAACTGCTCAGCAACATCGTTGACCTTGGGTCCGGGACCGTCCTCCGTTCCCTTTGCGCCTGCTGCGGCCGCAAAGCTGAAGGATGTCCTTACGATATTCACCACTGAGGTCGCTACCCGTGGCGAAGGGGGCACCGAGGTGGGTCCCGTTGATGTAGGTGTTCTCGGAGCGGGACGGTCCGAGCCAGTACGTGAACTCGTGCGCGACATTGAGTGCTGCGCAAGACGCTCTTTGGTTGCCTCCCGCTCTTTATCTAGACGTTCGGCTACTGCCGTCTCCCTGGCAGTTACATCAACAGGTCTGTCATATCGAAAACAGCAGATGAGATCCCGGAGAGGCTTCGAATGTTAGGGCGGAAGACATACTTTGCAGAGCCGAATGGGTTAGGTCGAGAAGTAGTGCTTGCAGAACTCTGTGCCGTTTTTGGAGAAGCGAGAGGGGAGGGGGAATCAGATCCTTGGTTTGACCTTGGCAGCAACTCTAGCTTTCGGCGGCTAAGCTGAGGAGTAGGAGGAGTAGAAGAGTTGGCTGTGACCAGGCTGTCAGTCAGGCTGAAATATCATTCCTGTGATGCAGACCCACGGGAGGTGCTTTGCCTAGACATAGAGGTCCGCGGGCCACTACGCCAATCTGAGTCGACAGCAGAATTGTCCTTCGGAGGGCCCATGTCCCCACGCCGTCCGAATTTGGGCGCCATTCCCTCATCAGAGGCTCCGTTTGTGCTAGGTTTGAACTTGGCACCGATTACCCAGGTCTCTTCTTTGTCGGCAGCGCTCTGTCCGTCTGGAGAGAAAAGGCTAGAGCCCTTGTGTCTTACTGAAACATCAGACTCAGGAGGTGGAAGGCGTGGCCTGCTGGAGCGCCATTGGCTAGCGTCATCGGCAATACTCGGGCCAGAAGGAACGCCGTCGCGCCGTCTGGATGAATCCCGGGCGGGAGCGTCCGGGAGAGGGCCTTCACGCCGCCAGTTTCCAGCAAATTTTGAGTCGTCACCAAAACCTCCAAACCCAGCACGTTCCTTGGCTGTCACCATATCTTTAATCAAAAGCTCGGTCGTGTGAAAGAAAGCATTGCTTACGAGGCTCAGCAACGCTGACCCGAATCGTTCGACCCGATAAGGACTGATGATCGCAGAAGATAAGATGGTCTGCATGGATCTACGAGATGAAAAATATGAACTCACATTACCCGACAGTAACAAAGCGCCTTTCAGATCATCCAAATCTTGAAATTCAACATACCCAAAACCTTTCGGCTTCTCGTCTCTGTCTTTGATCACCTTCGCGGACTTGACCTGAAAAAGGCCGTTAGTCGCAGATCACAACTTCCAAAGACACAACGATACTGGACACACATTGAACTCGCGAAAGAACGATTCCAAATCTCCTTCAGTCAGATCAAACGCGAGATTGCCGATAAAAGCCGTGTAAGGGGGCTGTGTAGGCAGCGGGAGATCTTCACGCGGAGGGTAAGACTGTCTGTCCGCTGCAAAAGAGGTTTTGAACACCGAATAGTGAGAACTCCAGCATGCCACGATACCAAGGTGGGGTACGCACGCCTGGATGAAGAAAAATCGTCTCTCCTGCCCATTCGGTCACCCCGATCATCATCAGTCCTGGCGGCAGCTATAACGCAGTAGACGTTGAACGACGGTGGTCGGAAACTGCACCGATGACGGAACAGACTTACGCGCAGTAGGCAAGGCATCCATCTCGTCGGCCCATGACCCCAAGGCTAGTAGCGGGAATAGCTGAGGACCATTCCGTTCTTTGGAGTGCAAATCACTTACCGCTGTCGCCGAGAAAAGCACCCAAAGACATTTTTTGACCTTTCTTTGGCGCTGAATGGGACACTCGGCCGTGAGCTGCGAGCGCGCCAGGCGAGAGGAACAAAATAAATACTGACCCATTTTGAAGAGATTTGGGAATAGCTAGCTCTGGCGTTGGACA
Organism: Albatrellus ellisii; assembly: GCA_003314395.1. Lineage (NCBI taxonomy): Eukaryota > Fungi > Basidiomycota > Agaricomycetes > Russulales > Albatrellaceae > Albatrellus > Albatrellus ellisii. Next base: position 34,121 of record QLPN01001162.1, read on the forward strand.
ATGCTGGAAGGTGGCAATTGGCAGTGCTTACTGTTATTTGGTCGCGGTGGGCGTGAATAATCTGGCCCGACGCCACCCAATGAGATTCATCCCGCCGACAATCATGATCCTGTTGGAGGTGTGCATTCTTCATGACATATCCAATCTCACCTCACACACACACACACACACACTTTTTCCCTAGTCCCACAACTACACCATACAGACCACCCTAGCAGAAAAGTTCGCAAAGTCAGTCCCCAGCTGCCCACTCCACCGTTCCAAACTCATATCCCCTCAGACCCTCGTTTCTCGACATCCAGTTCGTAGACTTCGATGGCGTCCGCTTCCATATCTCTATCCCAAATCGGAAAACAACCCTCCTACTCTCCATGAACATCCGCTGCTGGGACGAGCTCGTCATGTATGGCGTGCTCGAAGTACTGCGACGCGAATACGGCTCTCTGGTACAGGCGCAACCAGAGTCGGATTACAACATCAGTCTAGAGATCGACTTAGAAAACACCCCTCCTGAAGGCGGTAAGCATCCCACCCTACCTCTGCGGGGTATTGCATAGTACTCATGCATATTAGAGGGACGAGACAACCTCATCCGGTCCATCTCGCTGCTCAAACGCAACGCGTTGGCTGCACCATTCGAGCTGGCCTTCAGCACCCAGAAGCAGCTGGAAGCGGCTGGCTCTGGGCAGGGCGATTTGATGTCTCTGCATTACCGCGATGAGGAGGCGATCTACATCCAGGCGTCTCATGATCGTGTCACGGTCATATTTTCCACTGTCTTCAGGGAGGAGACGGACCGGATATTCGGCAAGGTCTTTCTACAGGTGTGTGTACCGTTCAAACATAGCACGCTGGAGAGAACGCTGAGACGCCACCCAGGAATTCGTCGACGCAAGGCGTCTGCCGACGATCCAAAACGCGCCCCAGGTCCTGTACACGAATCGCGAGCCCCCTCTCGAGATTCGTCATGTCCCAGGCCTGCGCGACTCGGAAGACATTGGCTACGTGACCTTTGTCCTCTTCCCTCGCCGCTTCACCAACCCGACCGTTGCGTACGCCACGATCTCGCACGTACAGTTGTTCCGCGACTATCTCCACTACCACATCAAGTGCTCAAAAGCATACATGCACTCGCGCATGCGACATCGTGTGGCAGAGTTCCAGAAAATTCTGAACAGGGCTAAGACCGAGGTCGCTATGACCGATAGGAAGACGGCGAGGTAAGGATCACTGACATTACTCGTTTCATGATGATTTTTGATGCTCATGTCCACAGCGGGAGAACGTTAATGACGCGATAAACTTACACTGACCCCAGTTGGGTTTGTAATGTATTCGAACCTTTTCTGATGTGTATACATTCAGTCTTGCATTTCTGTAAGAAAAGAGACAAGTACAATAGTCAAACATCTATACGCCCAAATGCGACATCGTGTTGGGGGCGGGATTGGAATGACAGTATCTAACAAGTACAACAGTAATATACCGATGTCCCTCATGCAGACGACACGGCCATGACCAGTCTCACGAACAGTCGTACACTTCAATTGAGCAGCCCGAAGAGATCCTTGACATCAAGCACCGTCTGCGGGTCGCCCGTATTCTGCGCAGGGGAGCTTGAGCAAATAGTAGCGACGCCTGCGCCAACGCACGCACTTTGGTCAGATCGTCGCTGATCTTGATACACGGCTTGCCGTCGATGGACGCGAGCTTGATCACCATATTCAGTGCCCTGCTCTTCCCACTCCCGCCACTCGAGAGTGAAGTGTAGTCGTTTGTGAAGAACGTCCCGATCCCGAACGACGCTGCGCATCAGCAGGCGTGAGTACGCGGCACGGAGACGACGACGGCGCGACGGGACACGCACAGATGAAGTCGAGCTCGTCGCACTGCCGCTTCAGCTTGAGCGCCTTGTCGAGGTTCAGCGCATCCGAGAACACGATCGTCTTCTCGCGATGGTCAATGCCCATGCGCTCGTATTCCTCCTTCGCCTTTGGCGCGAACGCGTACGGGTCGCCCGAGTCCTGGCGTAAGCCGTGCCAGCGCCGCGCGCGGGCGGGGTCTGTAGCAAAGTCCTTGTGCACGGGCAGCGATGAGGCGGGGCTCGCACGGCGGGCCACGGACGTACCTGGAAGAATGCCTGCGTGGAGAATGTATCGGTGAGCGCGAGGAGGGGCATGTCTGGGTACACGGCCTCCCAGTGGTCCAGCGCGAGCGCGTTCGCGTGTGCATACCCATGCATCGCTGCGATCTGCGCGGGGCGGGGTCAGCGCGCGCAGGCAGGATACTGCGGATGGTTACCCCCATGAACCACTCGCTGTGGGCGGGCCATGGCCGTCAGCAAACGGTGCGGGGAGCAGATGGCGCGCAGATACGTACTGCGCAACGGTGCCCACGGGCGGAATGCCGTGCTTCTGTGCGAGGTAGACCTACGCTGCGGAGTCAGCATCAGGGCGAGAGACGGGGGACACGCGCAGACGCACGTTGCTCGTGCCGTTCAGCTTGCCCTTCCCCGGATGGTCATGCGCGGCGCGGATGAGCGTCTCGACGACGAGGTCCTGGACGAAGAAGGAGCGTCTGCGCCGCGTGCCGAAGTCACTGAACGCGCACCCGGCCTCGACGAGCGTCGTGCCCTTCTTGTATGCCAGCTCTGAGACCGCCCCGGAACGTGAGGATGCCCAGGATCACAGTTGGGAGGACGCTGCTTACCGGCCTGCCCGTCCTCGGACCAATCCCTGTCCACGACGGCGAAGTAGATCTCGCTGAGCGTCGCCATGAGTGGGACCTCCCAGAGGATGGCCTCGATCCACGGGCCGACGGCCTCGATCTCGACGCGCCCGTACTCACTGTCCGGGGCGACGGGCACGAACCCGATGCGCACCTGCTTGGGCTTGAAGCGGTATGCGGCGAGGTAGTTGAGATACTCGGGTGTAAGGTAGGGACAGGTGTGCTGGAGCCAGGCGCGCTCGGTGGGCGTCAACGCGAGTTCAGAGAAGTCTGTGTGCATT
>QLPN01001162.1:37140-91517 GCA_003314395.1 Albatrellus ellisii
GGGGGGGGGGGGGCAGTTGTGCGTGTGCAAAAAGCAGCCAGAATTGGGGATGCACATACGAGAGACAGATCCTTTGAACTGCTCGACGCATGCGTGCGTGAAGTAGACGTCATTATCGCGATGTGTGAAGCGATATGTGGACTGTGCATTGGGGAAGTGGTGCAATACGGCCTGTTGCATCGTCAGCTGTACAAGACATATTTAGTATTCAGTGAAAAAAGAGACAGGGGTTGGATGGTGAGAGGGCCAGACAACCTTGTAAAGATCAGTGTCTAATATGGACTTGGGAAGAATAAGAGTCTTCGCGTTTGCCATCGTTCTATAGGTATGATACAGATATGACTGGTTGCGACCAAGTTCCGTACAGGCGTCTTCGGGCACACGTGTCTTTCTGATTCTGTCTGAATGAACAAAAGTCTCGACTGAATTCCGAGAGACTACCAGGGTAAAGTATATGTATCCCTTCCCTCTCCCTCTAGTTCAGGGTTGATAGGGCCCCTGAACCACGAGTCATCGCCGCAGTCTCCTTCGATCCATCACAAAACCGTTACACTGGTTGTAGGTCAAGGAGAGCATTTATGGCATGTACTAAAGAAATCTAATCGTGATGGTCCAAGTTGGCACTAGTCTCAGTCCGTATTTGGCCCACGCTCTTTCCTCTGTCCATGGTACTGTCCTTACTATTCTCTCCCCCTCCACGCTGACCCCTTTCCAGAGCTCGCGCATAGAGATCCTTAACGAAGGCGGACTTCGCTCGGATGGCCGTCGCCAATACGAGCTACGCGACATCAGTTTCAACATGGCCGAGCAGGCCGGCGCAGACGGCTCCGCCATGGTCGCACACGGCCTCACTCAGGTGCAAGTCTCCGTATTCGGCCCGCGCGAGGCCAAGATGCGTTCGCAGACGATCCACGACCGTGCCAATATCAACGTCGAAGTGAGCATCGCGCCCTTCAGTACAGGAGACCGCCGCAAGCGGTCCCGCGGCGACAAGTCTGTTCTTCCCGCGTCCACCCACTGCCTCGCGCTGACCCCCCCGCACAGACGCATGCTGGAGCTGGGCGCGACGATCAAGTCGACGTTTGAGCCCGTAGTGCAGACGGCGCTGTACCCGCGCTCGCAGATCGACATCTTCGTGCACGTGCTGCAGCAGGACGGCGGCGTGCTGCAGGCGTGCATTAACGCGACGACGCTCGCGCTCGTCAACGCGGGCGTACCGCTTTTCGACTTTGTGTGCGCGGTGACGGGCGGCGTGCATGCGACGGCGCCACTGCTGGACCTCACTACGCTCGAGGAGAACGACCTCCCGCACGTCACGGTCGCGGTGATGCCGCGCACCCGCCGGATCACGCTGGTGAACCTTGAGACACGTTTGCACGTCGACCAGTTCGAGGAGATCTTCCGGCTTGCGGGGGAGGCGGGGAGCGTGATTCACAAGGAGATGCGGGCGGCCGTGCGGGAGCGGACCAAGGCTTTGATGGATGCTATGGGCTCTGGGCTCAAAACGTCGGAATTGGCAGAGGACGCGATGCGGGACGAGGAATAGACGAGGAACAGACATCAATCGTCGCAAGACTGCTGGGACTGACCCAAACGCGATGATACGGTGTGTAGAAATCATCATCATCATCATTATTATATGGCACAGACAGAAGGCGCATGAATCGTGGCCGAGCACGGCTGTGTACAGACGAAAAGTACGGTACTGCAGAACGTTCCTTTGAAATTGTACTGTGCATAATGTACTGTACAGCACTGCATGCAATGTATTGCTGACATCTCGTACATGCGCGGCGGTATCAGTCTCTTTTGAGATCGATGCGGCGGAAGCAGGCCAGCCACTTGTCGCCCTTGTTGCGCTGGACCTTTTTGCCCTCTTCTGTGCTATTCCATACAGCATCGAGGATGGGGCCCTTGCCCTCGGCACGGAGGTCCTCCTCGGACACAGGTTCAAAGAGGGGAAACTGCTCCAAGCGCGTTCGCATCCAATCATGGAGATCCCTGACGTCGGTGATGGTGTACACGATGGCACCCGGACGCAGGACATAGGCATACTCGGCGAGGAGCGTGGGAGAGATGATGCGAGCCTTGTGCTTGCGTGCCTTGAAGTGGGGGTCGGGGAAAAGGAAGAAAATGGCAGTAAGAGAGTGCTTGTGAAAGTAGTTGGGGAGGAACTTCATGGCGTTTGCACGGACGACGGAGACATTCTGGTACGGACCCGGGGAGGTGGAGCAGGGACCGGGGACAGGAGAGGTGGCACGGAGAGCAGCGATGCGGTCTTGAACGTACTGGGAGACCTGGACGCGGATCTCGAGGCCTGGAGAATGGTGAATGGTGAATGGTGAATGGTGAAGCGAGGAAGGGGATGGAAGGAGAAAAGGAACGAACCAAGGATGAGGGAGTCGGGGAAGAGTGGGGCGAGGGCTATCAACAGGCCGCCAAAGCCGCAGCCAACGTCTGCGAACTCGGGATTCTTGCCAGAGCCAGCAAAGGCAGGATAGTGGGTGGCCCAATCGAGGTCATTGGGGGAGGGAGGGTAGTCGAGGGCGTGATCGGAGAAGGGGTTGGCATGGGCGCGTTGGCGATAGTGTTTTTTCTATGCACGCTGCATACATCACTCGATCCTTGGGGTAGATCTATTCTCTGGTACATACTTGGGGCAGCAGCGACCTAATCGCGTGTTGGGGCGCATGCTTGGACTCAGACCCCTGGTGTTTACGCTTCCCCATGGTTATGGTTGGCGGCGTTTGGCGGAGTATGGCGTGGCGGCGAAGGCCAAGTCCGAGTTTCTCCATTCGCCGCGTCTTCTGCTGGCATAAAAACTGCATATTACAACTTGGCTCTCTCTTCCCCTCTCCGTCAAGATTAACTCCTTCCCAATGGCTGCTCCCCTCCGCGCTGCCTTTAAAAAGGTCCGTTTACATCCCCTCTACCCTCTCTCGGTCTTGTGCTCATCTCGCGTTGTCTAGTCTACATCACCCTTCGCCCGGTCATCGGCCCGATGGATGTCCACCGCTGCAAAACAGCCCACTCTCAAGGAGCGTCTTGCTGAGCTGATTCCCCCTGCGCGGGAACACGTACGCTATTTCCTCTGCACCTGTCTTACCTGCTCATCTCATTCCGTTCGTGTCTTGGCAGATCAAGCTGGTCCGTCAGGCGCATGGCAAACAGTCTCTGGGCAAAGTCGAGGTCGACCAGCTTTTTGGGTACGTGTTGTTCATTTTTCGATGCCTCGTGTGCGATGGGTCATGCACTCAACCACTGCCACGTCACTAGTGGTATGAGAGGATTGCCTGCCCTTATTTGGGAGGGCTCCGTCCTCAATGCCGAGGAGGGTATTCGTTTCCGTGGCAAGTCTATTCCCGAGATCCAGCAACTCCTTCCCAAGGCTCCTGGCGGCTCTGAGCCCCTTCCCGAGGGTCTTTTCTGGCTCCTTGTCACCGGCGAAATTCCAACACAGGAGCAGGTCACCGAGCTCTCCAAGGACTGGGCTGCCCGTGCTGCTATACCCGAGTTCGTCGAAGAGATCCTCGACCGCTGCCCCCCAACTCTCCACCCGATGAGCCAGTTCAGTTTGGCCGTTACTGCCGTATGTCCTTCTGCATCCGACGTCACCCCGTAGTTCGTGCTCATGCTTTCTTTAGCTAAACCATAATTCGGCATTTGCCAAAGCTTACGCCGATGGTATCTCCAAGCGCGAATACTGGGGGCCCGTCTTCGAGGATTCTATGGATCTGTAAGTGTCTTTCAACAATTCAGTCAGACACCAAGTTGACAATAATCACCAGGATTGCCAAGCTGCCTAACATTGCTGGCCGCATCTACCGCAACGTCTACGGCCAGGGCAAGCTTCCCCCGATCGACCTCCAGAAGGACTACTCGGCTAACCTTTCTACTCTGCTCGGTTTCGGTGATAACCCCGCCTTCGTCGAGCTCATGAGATTGTACATCACCATCCACAGTGATCATGAAGGTGGAAACGTCTCTGCCCACACCGGCAAGCTTGTTGGCTCTGCCCTCTCCGATCCTTTCCTCGCCTATGGTGCTGCGCTCAATGGTCTCGCTGGTCCTCTTCACGGTCTTGCCAACCAGGAGGTCCTTGTCTGGCTAACCAAGATGCAGGCCAAGATCGGCGAAAACGCGTCTGACGAGGCGGTCAAGGAGTATGTCTGGTCAACCCTTAATAGTGGCAAGGTCGTCCCCGGATATGGCCACGCCGTTCTCCGCAAGACCGACCCGCGTTACGTTGCACAGCGCGAGTTTGCGCTCAAGCACCTCCCTGACGACAAGTTGTTCAAACTCGTGATGCAGGTCTACAAGATCGTGCCCGACATCCTTACCGCAACCGGTAAGGTCAAGAACCCCTGGCCGAACGTGGACGCCCACTCTGGCGCTCTGCTCACCCATTACGGTCTCTCTCAGATGCAGTACTACACCGTCCTCTTTGGTGTCTCTCGCGCGTTCGGTGTGGCTGCACAACTGATCTGGGACCGTGCCGTTGGTGCTCGTAAGTTCGATCATCAATCGTTTTGCCTGCCATCTATCTGATTCCCTTCCTTCCCTTTAGCTCTCGAGCGTCCAAAGTCCTACTCCACCGCAGCCATCGAAAAAATGTTTACAACAACCAAGGCATGAAGTGTTCGCTATATGTGGTGCCATGCATAATAGGCGTATGCCATATTAGAGGTAGCATAGTCCAAGCCGCATGCGATAGACTCTCAATGCGTAATTCTACTGGACCATGAATTCAATACATTATTTTTCACGATCAGTTGGGCTGTCAACCCGAGAAGTGCCTTCATACTGGCATTTCTTTTTGTTTCAAAGATACTAACTGTATCTGTCTTGTCATTGGGCCCTTCACCTCATTCACAATAGGGGGAACTGGCGGAGATTTTGCCTAGAATATTCCGGGCCTGATGTACTGTCAGCTTATGTAACATCGCCCTTCACCCTTCGTGTACAAACGTAATTAGCCGTGCGCAATCATCATTCGCCACTTGTACCGCCTGTCCCGCCATTCTGCGCCCAGACTGCTAAACTCTCCGATTCCACAACACCACCACTAGTACTACCTGCACCCGCCCAGGGACACACGAACGGTCCACGCAGCATGTCGGACGTCCGCGCTCTGCTCAAGGCCAAGCGCCAGGAGGCGCGCGTGTCGCACCCGTACGCAGCGTACAGCGCCGCAGGCCAGCTGCGCTGCACGATGTGCGGTACGCCCATCAAGCACGCGTCAGCGTGGGAGGGCCATCTCGGGAGCAAGGCGCACCGCACGAACGTCGCACGCGCGCGGGAGGAGGAGCGCCGCAGGCGCGCGGAGGAGGAGGCGGAGCGCGCCCGCGAGAAGCGGCCAGTGGAGGAGGAGGATGAGGATGATGAGGAGGGCAAGGGCGACAATGACGGGGAGGATGAGGAGGACGTGCAGGCGAGACGGAGCCGGACAGAGGAGCCGGAATACGAGGAGAAGGACGAACAAGAAGGGGGCGCGCACGCGTTGCCTGCGGACTTCTTCTCGGACCCGGCGCGGGGCGGCGGCGAGGACCGGAGCGGGGCGTCGGAGCTGGACATGGAATGGGAGCAGTTCGAGCGGACGGTGCTTGCGGGGGCGGCGGCCCCGACGGAGGACGCGGTGCGCGAGACGTTCGAGCGCGCGACGGTTTTTGCGGAGGCGGTGCCGGCGTCGGAGGTGCCGGAGGGGTTCCCGCAGCGGGAGGACGCGGCGCAGGCGCAGGCGGGCAGGGAGGTGGGCGAGGGGCAGCCGCGGACACAGGATGAGGAGCGGCTGCGGCGCGTGCTGGAGGAACGCGAGCTGATTATGGATCGGCTGCTGGACGAGGAGCGCGCGCAGGAGGAAGCGGACGGACGGGTGAGTTTGCTGAAGGGGCGACTGGAGCTCCTGAGGAAGAAGAGGGAGATGGCAAAGGCGAAAAAGACGGAGGCGCGGACATAATATGGGGACCGCTAGCTCATTTGTAATATAGATGTCCTTGCTGTCGCTGCCAGTGCTGTATCTTGAAAATGCACAGAGCTCACATATGAGAAGAGTGCGAAAGCATGTCTTGCTATTATTTTACGAGTGGTGTAGCTCAAAGCGTGATAACGACAGAGGCAGGAAGCACATGCATCATTATGTTAATTCCTCCTTCTCGTCCTCAGCCGAGCCGAGTCCAACCCACTTGCCCCAGTCCATGCCCTGCTTGTGCACCATCATGAGGCCGAGGATCACCGGGAGGTACCACAAGCTGTGGGTGAACACCACGCGCGCCTGCTTCTCGCCACCAAACCTCCAAAACTTCCACGCCGCCTGCATGCACACCGCGTTCGGCACGAGGCTCGTCAGCGCAAACGCCCATGTCGTGACACCGGAGAGCGGGATGAGGACGGAGCAGATGCCGGTGAGGAGAAAAGCGTGCCGGAGCGCGACCAGCGCGTTCTTCGCCGGCGACAGCACGGAGAGCATGTGGAAGCCCGCCTGCGCGTACGCCCCGCGCACGATATGCGACAGCGCGTTGAAGTGCGGGAACTGCCACGAGAACAGCAGCATGAACAGCCCGAGCGGCGCAAGCGGGTTGTCCACCAACGCAAGGTCCACGGCCTGCGCCTGCGCGAGCAGCGGCGGGAGGAACAGCACGACTGGGTATTCTGCGGACGGGAGCAGCTGCCCGCCACACGCGCTCCACCCCATGAGCGGTGGCACCGCGCCGACGACCGCACCGACCCACGTGTTCCAGACGGAGTGCCGCTTCATCCACGTGTAGAGCCCCGCGTAGAGCGCGATGTTCGCCGCGCCCAGCAGCGCGGTCGTCGGGTTGACCACCGTCCAGAGCAGCGCGGGCCCCGCAATGCCCGTCACAGCGGCGAAGCCCGCGACGTGCACGGAGCTGAGGGCGCGCCGCACGAGCACGCGTGTGCGCGTGCGCGCCATCTGTGCGTCGAAGGGCGCCTCCTGCAGCTGGTTGAGCGCGTTGGCGGAGGCGGAGCAGAGCGCGGTGCCGAGGGCGGTGGAGAGGAGTACGGGGACGGTCGCGTGGAGGGGAGAGACCGCAACGGCGCCCATGGCCGTGAGGACAACGAGGATGGAGAGACGTGGCTTGGAGAGCTGGGCGTAGGCCTTGACAAGACGGGAGGGCGTGAGTGCGGGCACGGGGCGGTACGCGGTGGGGGAAAGAGGGGGCGGGTACGACACGTTGGCAAGGGAAAGGTCGGGCATGTGCCCTTGGTTGCGTACAGAATCATGCATCCATTGCCCGTTGTGGAAGAAATACGACGTGAAATTGAGAAACTTTGCGCTTGAGGACGTTGGTCTCCTGGACACAAGCTGTGGTCGTAGAGGCTGGGCCGGCTTTAATCGCAGAGTGCCATGTCTACAGACGCCGAAAGAGGTACGCAGCATGATACGTCCCCTCGGCTGCACAATTGCAATTGCCTTCTACGAGCAGATTACTATTGTTAAACTGACAATTGGAGGAAAGTATGAAGCGTACTGACTGGGTCTGAGTATCCGGTGGCTGGGACTCGGAGATTCCTGCACTCGGAGCGTAGTCAGGGGCGGAGTTTGAACGTGCTCAGTTGGTCTCTGCTCTTAGCACTCATAAGGCCATCCTCTCGTGGCCTGTGTCTCTCCATTTCCTCCTTTCTATTCCTGCCTGGATTATTTCCTGCCTTTCTACTCGCTTTCTGTATCTCCTGGTCCTAATTACACCACCCACCAAGTTTTTTTTTTCTTTCCCTTTGTATCCGGTCGTCACCATGCCGGGCACACATCTTCTCCCCCCGAACTTGCTCAAGCTTTTTGCACCACGTCCTCCACTAGCATACACACGACCGCTGGACAGAGACATTGACCGCATCACAAAAAAGGATGTCTCTGCAGTCGGCCCAATTCTTGCGTTGCTGAGGGAGAACGCGACTGCTGGCCTTATAAGTGGCGAGGGCGAGGGCATGGAAGAAGGCGAGGAACCAGCATTCACACTCGCAGAAGAGACAAAACGGCAAGTACGGAGAGAGGAGCGGAAAAAGAAGAGGATAGAGGAGTTCAAGATTGCGAAGGAATCATGTGGGTCTCATCTTTGTGCTTTCGAGGCGCATACTTAATTTGGGATGAAGATAAACCTTCGGAGGACCCAGAAGCAACGGGTGACCCGTACAAGACGCTTTTCATCTCTCGCCTAGTAAGTTCGACACTTGTTTTTAATGCTTGTGCCACACTGACAATCTTGCCTTAGCACAAGAATGCGTCAGAAAGCGATATCCGCCGGGAGTTCGAGTCATATGGCACCATTGAACGGGTGAGGATAGTACGAGACAAAAAGAGCCGCAGCAGAGGCTACGCCTTCATTGTTTATGAACGCGAACGCGACATGAAAGGTTATTGACAGTCCACAATCTCTCTTCTTTCTGCTGCATGTTGCTAACCAGGGCGACTCACCTCACCCATTTATTGATTATAGCTGCTTATAAGGAGTCTGATGGGCTGCACATCTTGGGCAAGCGAATCTTGGTGGATGTGGAAAGAGGACGCACAGTACGTGGATGGAAACCTCGCAGACTAGGTGGCGGGTTGGGCGGTAGGCCCAAACCCGTAGAACCATCCCCATCCTTTACCGGAGGTGGGGGAGGACGCGGTGGTATGCGGGGCAGCTTCGGGGGAGGAGGAGGAGGAGGAGGAAGAGGGTTTGGAGACCGTGGCAGTTTCCGTGGAGGCCGGGGCGGTTTTGGAGGCGGGCGAGGCGGAGGATTCCGGGGTGGAGGGGGTGGTGGTTTCCGTGGTGGACGGGACGAGTTTGGCCCACCCTCTCGGGGCGGCGGCGGCGGCGGCGGTGGATTCAGGTATTGATGTCTCAGTGTTGATCCCGATGATATAACTAACGGCGTAATGCTTGCCTAATCCTTATTAGGGGTCGCGGTAGCGGACTTGGATACCAAGGTGGAGGATTCAACGATGGACCACCTCCAAACAGGTATGGTGGTGGACCAGGCGGACCAGGCGGACCAAATGGACCGGGTGGGTATGGACCGCCTCCGAGTGGAGGATATGGGGGTGGTCCTGGATATGGGCCATCAAGCGGAGGAGGCTACGGAGGGGGCGGTGGGTATCGTGGAGACCTCAAACGCGAAGCGGGTGGGTATGATGATAGAGATTCAAAACGGCCGCGGTATTAGGGGTCTGGGCGTCGAGCCCGCAACACCGATGGACATTGATCTTTGCAAGGTGACTTTGTATGCAGCACCGGTTGGTCGAGTGTGTAAGTGTGGTAGTATCTCGCCCTTGACATCTTTGGGGTCTAGTTCTGTTTATGGTTGAGTAAGTATTGGTATTGTTGTTTCGACCATGTGTGGGGGGAGGTCGGTCAGGGAAGCGATTCAAGGGTGGGTCGAATGGGCAGGACAGCGAAAGAGAGATTCTGAGAGCGAGACGATAAACAGACTAGACGCAAGTGGAGATGAAAGAAGCGGCGAGGCACCGAGCGCGCTACACGTGATGATGCCAAGGAGTAATTTAAGGTGGGCGCAGATTAGGGTATTGTAAAGCAGAAAGCGTCGTAGGGAGGAGGGAGTTGCCGATGAGTCAAGGTTATTTGATGGATTAGAAGCGGCGACACAATCTGTCCGTTGGTTCCCTCATTTGCCTCCGGGTAAAACGGGATTGTCGGATGGCCCAAATAGAGTTAGACTGCGACGTCGGATTCAGAGTATATAATTCCTGGAATCTGGCGTCAGCGCCACGTTCTAGCTCGCCGCGGCTGACCCACTTGTCCGTTTCCTTGCCAGCCAAAAGTTGTCGAACTCAAAAAGTTGAATGTTCCTGGCCAGATCCAGATCTTTCCTGTTTGCGCGGCTTTTGCTCGCCTGTCCTCTTCCAGCTTCGTCTTCATGCTTCATATCTCCTCCGTCTCGGCCTCCCTCCTCACCATGCCCATTTTGGCATTTGGCTCGTGTTTGCCGTCTCTCCTTTCTATTACTTTCCGGCTTCGTCCGTCTTCTGCTCCTCAAATTCTACCTCGCTTTGTTTTTCAATCTTGATCTTGTGCCCTGCGATCATCGGCCTCCTCTCAACTAGCACGTCCCTGAACCCCCCTCCATTGGCACAGCTTGTTACTAAGCCTACTTGCCGATACCCTCGAGGCCTATTCCGTCTGTCCAACAACAACAACAACAAAAAAAAACTAGTAATTGTGACGCAGGTCCAGCCACCTTAACACCTGCCCCAGTCCTCCGAGTTATCTACTACCTCGTTTTTGTCTTTGTTGCTCCTCGCACGAGCCCCCTTTCCCTCCCATGCCCTGTAAGCCGCTTTGTTCTTTGACAATCGGGAAAAATACAGGGTTTTATTTTGCTGACTCCCCCCTCCCCTTTTACTTTCCATGTCCTCGTCTGCAGCTAGAGACACTCAACACACCTCCCGGCCTGTTCATGACGAGTCTGCGGCGTCGGCATCCGCAGGCTGCGGCGCTCTCACCACCGCGAAGCGGTCGGAGGACACCCACGTCCCCGACTCGTCGGTTTCCTCCCCGAGCTCGCTGGCAAAATCTCCTGATCCCGGCGCTGAACCCACCGGCAGCGATACGCTGTCTCCTTCACAGGAGCCAGATCCCTTCCCTGATGCCTATCATTGGCGCCCGTCACCCTCCCCCGGCAATAGTGCGTCAGCAGACAAAGAAAAGCGGAAACGTTCCCGAGTCAAGCCTGATCAGCTAGTCCACCTGGAGCGCTTCTTTTCTGCAGATAGAAGTCCTACCGCCACTCGCCGACGCGAGATCAGCGAGTTGTTGGGCATGCAGGAGCGCCAGACCCAGATATGGTTTCAAAATAGGTGCGACAACCCGACAGTACATCCCGTCGTCGGCGTCCTCATGGGTTTGTGTCCTTAGACGTGCTAAAGCCAAGCTCATGAATGGCAAGGCCAAAGAGCGCGCTAGCTCCACCTCTCCTCCAGACACTCCCCCAGAGCTGCTTCCCGGCTACGAGGCAGACCTGCACGACCTCATCCACGAAGATGAACGTGAGTAGTTTGCCACTTTTTCTGCTGAATGTCTCAGCTGTTGTCTTTTTTTTTATTTTTTTCTACACTTTCACAGCCGTCACAATTATCCCCTGTTCCGATCTTACCATCGGGACTTGGCGGCGTATGAGCACCGCCGTGAACAAGCGTGACCTTATAGCCTACGTGTGCGAAACCAAGCGGTGTCTCATTTGGTTCATCCATTCTTCCGGTTATGGCTTCAAGATGGAGATCCCGTTCGACGTCATCGTGGAAACCAAGTTCACCAACGCGGCGCCCGCATCAGGCACGGCCTCCTTCATGCTCTCGCAGCCCCCCCTCTTTTACATGGAAAGTCTCCCCTCTCCCGGCGCCGATGGCAAGGACGTGCGCTCGTGGAAGCGGTGCGCTGATTGGACGGAGGGCATGCAGGCGACAAAGGTCCTATGCCATGATCTTACCGGCTCCGCCGTGCAGCTGGCCCACATTCTGCGAACGTTTCAGACGACCATCTCCAGCGTGGACATCCGTTTGCATCCTCCAAGGTACAACGTCCGCCCAAATTCGACGTCGACCGGCCTCATGCCGGCTTCGCATGTATCTTCTCTTGATGTCGGCGATCATCACGGCCTCCGTTCACAATACGCCAGCCACGGCCCGGAGGCGCTACGTCCAGACCCATCCCTGGATGTGCAGAGGCGCTCGTATCCCAGACCGTCGCACTCCATCAGCCTCTCTGAAACTGCTAGCGAATTTACCTCAAATGCCGCCATTGACCCACATTCGCATCCGCTACACTCTGCCCAGTCGTCGCCCGGGCTCTACCCCTTTGCGCATGCCATGTCGCATCCGCAGCATCATGACAGACAGAGCTACGTGTCTGGCGTGTATGCTGAGTATGGCGGCGCGCAGCAGCACGCACAGCCGCAGGGCTATCCGCCGGTCAACTCGAACACGACGATCGGGCAGCGCACGTTTTCTGGCGTGTCGCAGTACTCTTATCAACCGCCCGCGTCCGCCCCCGCGAACACGCAATACGGCCTGCCTCCCTCTCCCCCCCTCACGGCACTGTCCCATCCGAGAATGGACTCCCAGGGGCACCATGCGAGCACGATGCAGCCGTCGCACGGTCCAGTGGGTGCACATCCGCCGGGCCATCTGCTGCTGTCCGCTGCATCGTCGGGCGCATATCATGGGTCTCAGGGCATGCGTCGGTGAGGGCTCGTCTCCATGCCAGAAATGTGCGCAGCCACCCCCTAAGCCGTTGCATAATTGTGGAGTTGGAGCGAGGTCGTTATACTTTGTCCTCGTGCCGCAGTGTCCCTCCGTGCTCCCCACCCTCTGTCGATGGCGTGGTTGATGTTTGCTTGGATAAGTTACCGTGGTGGACATGTACAAAGGAAACTAACCATCCCTACAATACGATTCTGTTAAATACGTAGTCTACCAAAAAAAACCTTTGGCCTGTCCCGCGCTTGTACTTTGTTCACCGTACTGACCACGCCCGTTCACTTGTTCCGAAATTGCCTGACGCGACCTTCTTAACGAAGAAGGCAAGCAAGATGAAAGAGAAAAGGAGGGTTTTGATGAAATTGCCAGGCACACACATCGCACGTCAAATTGTTTATCAAGGATGATGCCTGAGGCGAGGCACGATCATCACTTTCAATTCAACCCCACTGGTGCTTCACAGCGATACTCTCCACGCGGCTCGAGTACACGTTAGTGGGGGATCGTCGTAATAAATCCAATTGAACAAGTTCTGTGTTCCACGTCCACGTCCCATGTAAGACAGGCAATCCAACCGGTAGGTTGAGAAAGGTAAATTTCGCAAAGACATCCATTTGACAATGCTACGAGTACAACGGGAAATCTATAGCTGTCCCTCGGTGCGCTCCCTATTCACTCGTGCCGTATATACCCGGGAGACAATATCAACTGGTCACAGTCAGACGATACGCTGACTAGGGTGGAAAAGCACACTCACATGCCTCCATGTATCTATCAGTGCACCGCGACAGACATGTCTGCAAATCCAGTCACAGATTAGCATGGTCTCCAGCTCGCGCAAATCTCTGGTACCTCTTCGGAGCCCGACAGCGACGTCGACGGCTTCGTGATGCACTTGGCGAAGCATTTTTGGTTGGTATTCTGTTAATTGAAAACGCAGCTTTGAGCGAGTACGTGAGACCGTGGTGCTAGCAAGACGCACGTTTATGAGCTCTTGGAGGTTGGCCAGCGCAAGCTCCTGTCGAACGGAAGCCATGACAGCCTCCTTCCGTGCTGCGACATCTAACATAGTGTATAGTGCATCAAATGAGACCCTAAAAAGAGGAAGCTAATACACACTCACCTGCGGGAGACGCGGGGGAAGACTTGAAGAAATCTGCCATGGTAGTCTTGCGCTGGAAAGGACTGGCCGGGTGACCGCACGTACGCTGGCTGGCGCTTGGGACCACGTGACTCGACACCTTGCACCATCTTGCCGAGGCCTCCGAGTCGCAGTGGCAATCACTGGCATGGCCCACGCATAATAGTGACGCTTCTTCACAAGTCCATTATACCAGACTCAGACCGCAGCGCTCGTCGACGGTCATGGGCGCACAGGAGTCCAGATCGCGTCCTAACGAGAGTAATCAAGCCACCGCGGGCGTAAAGGATTATTATGGCCTTCTCGAGGTCGAGGAAACCGCAACGGCGGACGAGATCAAGGTGAGATCCTTGGACGAACTGCGCAGGGCTGGCGTCCGCCGCTCACTGGGAGAGACAGCGTGCATTCCGCAGGCTGGCACTAATTCACCACCCTGACAAAAACCATGACGACCCAGAAGGCGCGACGCGGCGCTTCGCCGCACTGCAGCAGGCATATGAAGTGCGTTGGGTGCTTTCTCGATCTGCCCGTGCGCGGGAACAATTCAGGCTGAGCTGATGTGGCGGAATAGGTATTGAGTGATGAGCAGGTAAGGGGGCGCCAGCGGCGACCGTAGCTGTCAGCCGGTAGTGTTTCGGATGCTAAAACGCGGCGTATCAGGAGCGCGCGTGGTACGACTCCCACCGCGCGTCGTTGGTCCCAGAACCGGATGATCAGACGGTGTTTGAGGACATCAAGAAGGGGACGACACCTTCGCGCGCGCGGGATCGCGGTCTGACTGTCCGACACCTCGAACCCTTCCTCAACCCGTCGATCTGGACCGACTTTGAGGATGGCGAAAACGTCCGTGCTGAAGGATCCTCTGGAGCGAGCGCCCCCCCGGCTGACGGTTTCATTTTCTAGAGCTTTTTCACGATCTATCGGAATCTGTTCGCGCGGCTGGCGCACGACGAGCAGCAATTCGTCGACTACGAGTTTCCGTCGTTTGGGTATTCTACCTGGACATGGACGGCGCCCTCGAAGGGGAATAACTCGGAGGCCATACGGACATTCTACAACTATTGGCTCAACTTTTCCACGTCTAAGGATTTTGCATGGATGGACCAATGGAATATTTCTGAAGCACCGGACCGCCGCGTGCGAAGGTGCGGACGATCCATTCTCTCAAATGTCCTACCCGGCATGAGATGATTTATTTAAAGGCTAATGGAACGGGACAACAAAAAGGCCCGCGACGATGCGCGGAAGGACTACAATGACATAGTCCGTGTATGTGAAATGACCCTTTCACCGTAGACAACGCTCATGTGCACCCTCCCCAGTCTCTCGTTATCTTCATCCGTAAACGAGATCCGCGTTACAAAGCTCATGTTGCGCATCAGGCGCAACTTCACGAGCTCGCCTTGAGTCGGCCTGCATCCGGCTCCACAACCCCTGCCAAGCGTGCCACTCCAACCGCACCCACCTTTGTCGCTCAGGAGTGGCAAAAGACCGATGTTGACAGTCGCCAAGACGCTGCGGACCTTGAGTGGGCTCGTGCGGAAGGCGGCGAGGACGAGCAGTGGGAGTGTGTTGCCTGTGGGAAGTCTTTCCGGAGCGAGGCGGCTTGGGACAGCCACGAGCGCAGCAAGAAGCATCTGAAGGCCGTGGAACAGCTACAGCGCCAGATGCAGGAGGAGCAGGTGGAGTTGGGGCTAAACGAGGAGAACGGAGATGACGGCGTCAGCGACGTCAACGAAGCAGTTCTGCAGGCCTGGATACTCGAGCCCGACCCTGCTGAAGATAGCAATATGATCACTGATGAGACGCCGATCGACAAGACCATGGATACGACAGATGACAGCGACGATGCCCGTCCGCTAGACCAGAAACGACTAAAGGGAAAGCGGTCTCGACGGCGCTCGCCCGAGCCCGAGCCAGTGCCGGATATTGCCTTGGACCCGATGTCCAAGAATAAACGCCGAGCAGCGCGCAATCCCTTGCCGGTGTCTGCGCTACGCCATGACGCACCGGAGGATGCCGTGGTCCGCAGCATGTTCGCAGTACAGTTGGGAGGCGAGGACGCCCCATCGGCACCGGTGTCGGTCCCCGATGACGACGACGCTGTGGAAGATGAACCGATGGTCGTGGAAAACCCGGCTGCTCGCGCAAAGCCAGAGATGTCGAAGAGAGAAAAGCGACGGGCACGTGAAGCTGCTAAGAAGACCCAGGCAGGGAACTCTGCGGTGAAGGTGGGTCACCCAATTTTCTCTGTGATCCCATGCATGTCCTCACCCCCTACCCGTCACGATCTGTTTGCGTCACCTGACACGCCTCAAACGTTCTTCGGCTAACGTCTCTGTTCACGGCTGGAATCTCCTTGAATTATCGCTGCGGTGCATGGAATGCGTTCCAGCAACAATGCAATGTCTGCATGGAGGAGTTTAACAGCAGGACGAAGCTGTTTGCTCACATCTCAGGGACGGGGCACGCGTTCGCGGCACCGACCGAGGTCACCGCTCAAAAGAAAAAAGTCAAAAAGGGAAACAGGTGATAACTCCGCATCCATAAGTTCATTTCATCAGGAAGACGCCTAAACTAAACTCCACTGAAAGAACAACGGTGTTCGCGCAGATAACTAATCACCCTTACGACAAGTAGCACGAATTAAAATACAAACTATTTGTGGCAAAATATCCATATATGGAATCCAGAAGAGTATCATTACAGGCATCAAGATGTGAAATGATGTTCAACCCATCAGCTGTGAGACGTCATCTGGGGGATACTTTGTCTGAGAAAAAGTAAGAAGCCTTGAAAGCGGCGGATCAATCCTGTGGTTGGGCTCGGGAAGAGAGAACGGATCTTACCGTTTCAGACTTTGAATGTACTTTCGACTGATTTCATCATTTAGCACATGAGCAACCTGGTCTGAAGAAATCTTTTCGCGAGCCGAACGTTCGTGAATGCTGCCGTAAGCGTCAGAGAAGATATGAAAAGCATGCTGTATCATGACATACCCAACCATGGTGACACCGATCGGCCACGGGGCGTTGCCGATAGATAGTCGTAAGTAGGAATCGTTTGCGCGCTGGTATTGACGCTTCTGCATGTGATGCACGATCTCGGCTATCCGTACCAACATGTCAGAAGGAAGTGACTGAATGGAAGTCAGCAGTCCGACGGCGGTGCCCTGGAAGTGCGATGAACGCACCCGAGACCGCAGAATCTTGAAAAGTGGTTTGAGGTACTCCGCCGACTGTACTTGGGTGGCGGCCGCGAGCTTTCCCTGCGTTGACCGCTTAACCTGTTCTGTATTCCATGTGAGCGAGGCGCACGAAGAACTGTTCCTGATTCGCAAACCTGGTCGCTCTGCCAAACTTTCCTCCCACTCCTTCAGCACCCGTTTCAGAGCATAATAGATGATCGGATACAACTTGTCGGGGTCCGTCTTCACGAGGTTGAGGTCAAGGACTGCAGACTCTCCACCAGAAGAATCACCCCTCTTCTTCCCTTTCCCCTCTGCCGGTCCAACGCTCCCATTTCTGTCCTTCAGCTCCCGCTCTGCACTCTCGACGTCTTCTAACGCCTTCCTAAAGTCATTCTGTCCACCAGCACGATCATGCCCCTTCTCTTCAATGAGCTCCAGAGCACGCAAACGTAGACGCCGCTCCTTGTCCGACTCGCCGAACAGACGGATAGGTTGGCCTTTCGCACGCAAACGACGCACGGTCTCCTCATTGGATATGTTGAATGCTACTGCGACAGCATTTTCTGGCTGAGGAGTGGAGCTTTTACGTGATGCGCTGGGGTGAGGTGAAACGGATAGCGAACGTGGGATGGACTGAACTCCAGTAGCGATGAATTAGTAGCTTGTTCTCGTCTTCAGTAAAGGGAGGCAGAGAAAGACGGCCACACACCTTTGTCTGAGGGGTAGGGGCGGTATTCTCTGCCTTTTCTCCTTCTTCAGTCTTGCGTTCCTGCTCTTCCTTTAATCGCTCCAGCTCGCCTCTACGGATGTACTTGCTTGGCCGAGCGGGGACGTTGTCGAGAGCCTTGCGTTTCGACGCAATTTCAGCCTTCAGAGCGTCCATTGGATGCGTTTTGTAGGTTCCGTAGAAAAACCTGAAATAGATAGAAAAGCAAGAAAGAAAGAAATGAACAAATGAGGAATGGCAGTGTTAGAGGCGGGGTCTTAATGACTAAGCACAGGCATCCGACGCGCTCCGTTGTTTACCGACACA
The DNA here is from genome assembly GCA_003314395.1 of Albatrellus ellisii. Lineage (NCBI taxonomy): Eukaryota > Fungi > Basidiomycota > Agaricomycetes > Russulales > Albatrellaceae > Albatrellus > Albatrellus ellisii. The sequence continues at coordinate 54,722 of QLPN01001162.1, forward strand.
ATATTCCTGTATATTTACCTGTTTTATTCTCCCACTCGCTAGCTTCACTCTTTGACACCATGTCCGAGTCTGTGCCCGAGTCTGAGTTGAAAAGGTACGAATCTATAATCGCATTTTTCTTCTAATATTCACATCTATCCAATAGCAAGTACCAACTTCAAACCGTCGGGTTTGATGGTATGTATCCGCATCCCGCTCCTTTCAGTGTCCTCTAATTGCTACGCACAGCACGTTTCCCCTACACCAACCAAACGAGGCATTGGCATGTGGTATTTTTCAAAATCCCGGATCGTGTCATTGATTTGGCCTAGCTACCAAAATTACTTGGATTACTTCAAGTGCACTGCCGCGAAGGGGGAGGATTTCGCGCCATGCAACCAGTTCAAGAAGGCGTACCACTCACTCTGCCCTAGTATGTTCTTTGCCATTTCGTTGTTTTCCTGCTGATATACTGATATCCTTGTGCAGACGAATGGGTATGGATGTGCCTCGCATGAATGCCGTGCTTTCTGCTAATATGTAACCATTTTTATAGACTGCCAAATGGGATGAGCAACGAGAGAACGGCACGTTCCCTGCCTCGTTGGAGCCTTGAGTGTCTCTGGTCATTTACTTGGAATAATCGGAGTAACCGTAGCGTGTTATTATCACCGAGTCGTAGCTTTATCAATGTGAAGTGAATCATTTGATGCGTAGATGTTCTCTCGTGTTATGGTCTCGTGACGTCCATCCCAAAATGGGCATGACACTCGGCCAAGCGTTTAGCTCTATGCTGCTCTATATCTTGTCCAAGGAGATCATAATCCATGTCCAGCATCAACCTTAATACTTGGACTGAAAATGCCACAAGACTCAGTGCACGACTGCAGGAGACATTCTCCGAGCATACAAGAGATCTTACCTTCTCTCGTGGCGGCGGCGCAGCATACTTTGATACTGGTGAAGATAAAGTAAAGAACATCAGGCGGCAACTCGACTCTAACAATGACCGTGAAAAACTGGAAGCCATGAAGCGTTTGATCGCGGTGAGCGTGTCCGTGTCATCTTTATCCGGGCGGAACACTGACAGACGTATGCCCATGTTGTCACCAGATGATCTCGAAAGGTCGCAACGTATCAGAATTCTTTGCGCAGGTCGTCAAAAACGTTGCCGTGCCAAATCTTGAGGTCCGCAAGCTTGTCTACATCTATCTCCTCCGTTACGCCGATGCGGAGCCAGACCTTGCTCTGCTCTCTATCAATACGTTTCAACGTGACCTCACTGATAGTTCTCCGCTTATTCGTGCAATGGCATTGCGTGTGCTTTCTGGTATACGAGTTCCCAGCATAGGCAGCATCGTCGTGCTTGCAATTAAGAAATGCGCCTCGGATGTGAGCCCATACGTACGCAAGACTGCAGCTCTCGCGATACCCAAATGCTACCAGTATGCATCGTTTCTCTTCTGTCACGAATGCAAAGTGATATAGCTTCGCTCAGCCTTGATTCCGCTCATCTACCTTCACTCGTTCAAGTCCTTTCTACTCTCCTCCGTGACCGCTCCCCACTTTCAATTGGCAGTGTTGCTGTCGCCTTTGAGACAGTTTGTCCGACACGCTTAGATCTTCTTCATACACACTTCCGCCGCCTATGTCGCGTTCTGGTGGATGTCGATGAGTGGGGGCAGGTTAATCTCCTGGGGCTTCTCGTCCGATATGCGTACACCATGCTGCCACGACCGGCCAGTACCCAGGAAAAAGATGGCGTTTCAGATACGGAAGAAGTCGATCGCGACCTAGCGCTGTTGTTAAGCTCAGCAGAGCCATTATTTCAATCTCGAAATCCTGCGGTGAGTATAAAGGAAGCGTTTTATGTCGATTCAGCACTTAGTCTCTATACAGGTGGTTTTGTCTGTCTCACGCGCGTTTTATTACCTTTCCCTTCCCTCCAAACACCAGATGATCATCAGTCCACTGTTACGGCTGCTCGACATTTCCCGCGAAGTCGAGCGTGTTGTTCTAACATACATCTTAACCATCATCCGGACATCACCGGTGAGCCACACCGACGTTAAGCAATGCGAATGATTCTGAGGTGTTTATCACGAGCATCTATTTGCGCCTCACTACGCGCGGTTCCTCGTTCGAGCAGACGACCAGCCCCGTGTGAAAATAGATAAGATCCAACTTCTACAGCGCTTTGTTGATTTCGAGAATCATCAGGCTCTGCTGAACGAGTTCATCGTAAGGATTACTTTTGAATTATCTTGCGCTACGTTGACTGTAATATTACTTGGTGTATAGGATTATGCAGATGATGCAGACGAAGGGCTTGTCGCCGGGTCGATCCATGCCATTGGACATACAGCACGCGTCATACCGGAGTCTGTGCAGCAATGTCTCAGTGCACTCATGACTTTCATCAAGAGCCGTCATGGTGAGTGTTGTCACTGTTTGTCAGCAGTCACTGTTAACCACTCACTTTGAGATACGGTCGTGTCGAACGCTGTTCTTGTCCTCAAGTCGCTGGTACAGACTCAGCTTGACAATCAACAACCTCTACCTGCCGGTGTTGTGACGAGTAATACATCTGCATTCACAATCATTGAGCGCTTGGCGTGGCGCATCGAGGAAATACTGCACCCACAGGCGCGGGCATGTGTGCTATGGCTAGTTGGCCAGTATGCTGCCGCGGATGAGTCGCCAAAAGCGCCAGGAATGGGGATCGAAGGCGTCGCGGTTTGGGCACCAGACGTCTTGCGTCGAGTTGCAAAATCGTTCCGTGAAGAGGTGAGTCCGGCATGGGAGTTTGCTTTTTCATAATTTTGTCAACATGCGAGGCCACAGACGTCTCTTGTGAAGCTACAAGCCATCACCCTTGCTGCTAAATTGCTTGTCCTTGCACCAACACACAGGACTGTCATCCTTCTCGCACGCTATGTCTTTGCGCTCGCTCGGTACGACCTCAACTATGATGTCCGAGACAGGGGGCGTGTCCTCAGCTCTCTGCTTCTGGGAGTAGTCCCGCATCTTTTGAACGGTAGTCAAGGGGTGCAGCAGCAGGGCGGTGTGGTGCTCAGGCGGGAGCAGATTAAGGTGGTGCTCTTCCATGGAAAGGCTGGTATCGTTGAGAATAACACGTGGGGCCGTAAGTTGCTAGCTATTCACTAAAAACCTATACTTTTTTGACCAGCGCTACAGAAAGTGAACGTGACTTGTTGGGCACACTCAGCTTGGTTACGGGTCACGAGATGCAGAGCGATCGCATACTACTAGACTGGCTTGAACAGGGCACGGAACCGTCTCTACGTGATTCTGAGGACGATCCATCGGTATCGACGACTCCAGCACCGACTGCGCTCGGTCACTACGCCTCTCGTGCGCTAGGCCCAGTTGTAACGCCACTGGTGCTTACACCTACAGGTTCTGCGGGACCGTCGCCAGCAGGAAGTGTACCGAAGAAAGGAGCATGGACTGACTTAGATGCATTCTATGCTAATAATGAAGAGGAAGTGGAGGTGGAGGTGGAAGAAGATGAGGAAGATGAGGAAGAGGAGGAGGAAGATGAAAGGGGAGAAGAAGAAAGCGGGGACAAAGAGGAAGGAGATGAAGACCCCACAGATGGATCGTCTTCCTCAGAAAGCGGGGAAGAGGATTCCGGACAGGAAGACCACCAGTCTGCTGCCAGACAGAGCAGATAAGGAAATGATCTTCTTACTCTGACTCTCTTGGAAGACTAATACTGTGAAGTGATCGCGAAAATGATGATGGATTTCGTTTGAAAGAAAATGCTAAATCACACTGGGGAGAAAACGTAAAAATCCTTCGAACCGGGATCGAACCAGTGACCTCGGGATATGAAGTTTTCCTTTACAGTCCCACGCTCTTCCAACTGAGCTATCGAAGGCCATATTATAAGTGATCAACTTTGGCCTCTATATTGTGGCATGTAACATTGACTATGCTAATTTCGTCACTGGCCCTGTCACTACCTCATCTTACTAGTCGCCTCCTCTCAAGACCGCCATGGGCAAACTGAATATCGCCCACCACAAGTCATATCACCCCTATCGTCGTGATAACATTGAGCGCGTTCGTCGTGATGAAGAGGAGGCACGGCTGAAAGAAACGGAAGAAGATGGACGGGCAATGCTTGCTGTACCCTTCTTATTTCCGTGCTGCTATGGCTGCTTTTCGCTGACGACGATGATGAGTAGGATTCGGAGACACGCATACAAGCCTTGCGGCAGCGTGCTGGTGTTGAGGACGGTATCAAACGAGGTGCCGTCAAGGACAACCCTGCTGAGGGTGAAGCTGGTAATCTTTCATCCACGGGACATATCAATCTCTTTCAAGACCTCGAGCAAGTGCGTCTCGTCTACAGACATCCATCCGTAGTATTTAATGTCTGCCTTCTAGCAATCCATAGCGCACGCCATCCGTGCTTCGAAAAAAGTCACACCTAATGTGTCTGAAGCTGACCGTGGTGTACCGCTTGCCCCGTCCAAACAGGACCTGAGTCCTTGGTACTCGAAGAATGGGAAAGGAGCAGCTGACGATAAGCCAGATGATCGAAGGTCCCGTGCATCTAACCAACCAACGCGTCGTGCCTGACATTCCTCATTGCAGACGGCGGGACATTGCCCACAAATCCCATGCAGACCCACTCTCATCTATCCCTTCGCATATACTTCATCCCTCTTCCAGGCCCTCGTCATCACGGACAGCAAGATTGTCCGCGCCCACACCGTTGTCGTCCCTGGACGCACGCCTCACACGTGAGTCCTCCGAACGAGAGCGCGCGCAGGCGCTCCTCCGGCGTAAACACTGTGATCGCGGTCGAGGGTTAGCGGGCAGCGCGACGCCCAGCACTGTCCATGGCGGCTTCGGCGGTTATGGCGATGTGTACAATCGAAAGGAGGTCGAAGCAGCGCATCGCGGGTGGGGCCGGCGACGAGAATGGGATGACGACGACCGGCAGAAGCATGTGAGTGGGCGGGAGCGACGCAGGGATTGGTAGCGCGAGTCGCAAATGATCTCCGGTTGTGTCTTGTATTTTGCATATCTTACATTGCATCAACAGCACTTCTGTACTTCTAGCGCATACATCATTATTGTTGCTTCCTAGATCAGCCACTGTGTGATAATTCTGTACCAGACAAGTACATTGGTATCGATGGCTAGAGTTTATCTCAATTGCAGAACGACTGTCTTCTGTTGAGGTCAGCAATGGAGACTAGCTTAAAGCTTAACCCTATGTGGTTCTTCCCGCACTCGTACTATTACCTTGCCCCATGTTTTGCGTTGTTCAAGGTCATTCAATGCCTGAGTGGCAGTTTCCAAGGTGTGAATCTGCTGGAAGATCGCTGGCGTTACTCGTTTCTTGACCAGCAATCTGTGCGGCAGCGATCAGCGATCAGAACTTCAGTTAAATAAGGAATTGATTGACGACACTCACTCTAGAAGGTCCTTCCAGACTTGACCAATGCGTTCCGGATCCATTTCTTGGTAGTTAAAGAGTCAGAGTTGCTCTTTAAATGTATAATCTCAGCAGCACTAGTGCTCACGGGTATAGCGACCCCAATGTACACCCACTATAGAGATGTTCTTTAGCAGAACGAGATTCGATGGGATCTATAATTTTGTGCACGGTGAGAAATCATCAAGGTGAAAGAATTTATTGTGGCGTGCCTTCTCGATCTGACCGACGAATCCGATGACAAGAGCACGGCCCCTCCAAGCAATGCACTTCAAGGCATCTACACTGTGTTCAGTGGGTGCTCAAAAGTGAATTCAAATTATTGCCCACTGTTGATCATACCGACAGAGTCATAAATGACATCTGCACCATGGCCATTCGTGATTTTGAGTACTTCTTCCTGCCAACCTGGCTTCGTGTAGTCAATCGCATAGTCCGCACCAGTGCGCTGCTTGACAATGGACATTTTAGACTCGGAACAAGCAGCAATAACTTTGCCACCGAGAGCTAGAGAGAGCAGCCTTGTTTGTCATTACACACTTTGCTTTGCGACGACTAAGTTACCTTTAGCAATCTGCACTGCAGCAATGCCTACGCCGCCCGCCGCTGCGGTGACGAGCACCCATTCACCTGCCTTCATGTTTGCCCTGCCGACAAGTGCCTCATAGCTTGTCGGCCATGTCACATACAAGCCTGTATGCACGTTCCAGAACGATACCCCTCAGACTACAGACAAAAACATACTCACCAGCACCTTGGTCGAATGTGAGCGAATCTGGAAGTGGTTGAAGACTTTGCAGTGAAACGGCGACACGTTCCGCAAACGCCCCTTGCGCGCCCCCAAAGACCCGATCACCGGGAGCGAATGGGCAGCCTGGGGGCAGCACCGTGTCGCGCGAAATGGTGCCCGCAAACTCTGCTCCAAGGATGAATGGGAAATGCGGCTTGGACTGATACCTTCCCTGCGCAACGAGGATCTAAATAATCATCGCTGAGTTGGAAGCCTTTGGGCGAAGTGGGTATGAAGACTTGCATCAAAGTAGTTGAGGGCTGCGCTGTGCACGTCGACAAGCACAGAGCCCGGTTTGACTACAGGTTCGGAAGCATCAAGCGTAAGAGGGATCTTGGAGTGGTGAGCGCTCTCGTGAACAACGATGGCCTTCATGGTGGTATGAGACGGTGGGGGTGGCTTCAACAGTCATAGGCAAGCGGTTGGTGCGTCCCGGCTCCCGAGCGCCGGTATCAAATCTCGTGATGATACTGGCATTTTTAACTGTGGTCAAATACTGTGACTCAGCCTAGCTTCCAAGGCGGATGGGGCCCTGGTTGCAGTCTGACTTCGTCAGCCATATTAGAGGGACTCGGATACGAAGATAGCATGGAAACCGGTTGACACCTGTGAGGCATCTGCTACCGTCAGTGAAACTGCAGCGCAGCAGTGGAGATCTGGCCCCTTACGCGTCAAGACCTGTTGGACAAGCTTCGCATTCCAAGCCTAGGAGGACATGGCCGACGGATTCGGTGTTGTTGCCATGTGGTGGACAGCCGCCACTGGCAGATGCGGTGCGTTGTTGGCAGTGTAAAGCGTCTCGATGGACATAGCTAATTTGTGTTTTTGCGATCAAAGGGGCAGACATAAAAATGAGTTTTCTTCTCGCATATGCTATGCAATGTACACGTCCGATGGAACCCAAGCAAGGTCAGTGGCGCGCCGAACACAATTATAAGTTGACTTCAAGTTCGCAACCCGTAGTTTGCGGTGCATTACAGTACACGAGGCTGTTGTACACAGGAAGGCTGTGTCCCGTCGACTCCCCGACTACCTCGATTGGTATCAAGGGCTTGTACAATACTTTACAATGACGCTACCCATTCTTAGATCATTCCCTGATGTTATAGAGTTTTGTATACAGTAATTACTTGCAGTCCGCTGTAAACAAAAAGAGTTTTTTTTTTTACACAACTGTATTGGATCATGGGAAAATATTACCTAAAGCGAAACAACAACTGCAGGGATAATGGGACAGAATAATAACAGCGGTACTGTAAGTCGCTTCTCTTATCTTCCTTTCCACCGCTCGTCAGGGCGCTCACCCCTTCACCATAATCACTTTTTACAGACATCAAGTAGCATGTCTTCCTCGTATCGGCTATATAGCGATGATATTAGACACCCACTCAACCCTCGCAATTCCTCCACTTCCACTCTTGGTGATTCAACCTTAGTCGATTTTCAAGGCAATCCACGTCGCATCTCCCGCACTCCTAGTCCAACTCCTAGTGAACAGAGAGAGCTCGCCCGCAATGGTTTTTTTGACTGGAAAGCACTTTTCAAACCGTGGACGTGGTTTCGACGGGAGTGGCTATGTCCGTAACTCAATATTGTCCATCATGGTCTCGATATTAAGATATCAATATCTCACACGGTTATCTTTGATATTCCCTCAGGGTATTATGTGATTTTTACGATCATTATCGTCGTCACTATCCTCATCTCTGTCTTCCACAAACAAATTGTCCACTGGCTCACACCGGCAGCCAAATGGATGCACGAGTGAGTTTACATTTAGTTGTCGAATCAAGCTCTTCTAGTATAGCTCTTATAATTGGTGCACATGTCATGCGTGGATTAGGCAGCATTTTGACTCGATAGTGTCGAATCTGCATCTTGTGCTGCCGTTGCACATGAATGGTAGTTGCTGATGCATGTTATTGTCTTAGTTTACCTGCTGGATGGCTCATTCCAATAGCAATACTTTTCATCATATCATTCCCTCCCGTGAGTGCACCCTCCACTATCAGTGCTTCGAACACTAACCAGGGTGTCATGGTCTTATCACATCTTAGTTGTTCGGTCACGAGATAGTCGCCATTTTGTGTGGCGTTGTCTGGGGCCTTTGGATAGGCTTCGCCATAGTCTCGGCCGGTACTTTTTTGGGTGAACTAGGCAATTTCTAGTACGTTCATATGCAAACAACCTATTTACATTTCCTTTTGATCTGACGAACGTTTTTAGTGCATTCAAATACTGCTGTCGGGCGCGTGGTGAGAAGCTTGAGCGATCGAATATTACATACGGATGCCTTGCAAAAGTGGTCCGTGATGGCGGGTTCAAAATCGCCCTCATAGCCCGATACAGTGCAATTCCAGGGCACTGTATGTCCCATCACTTTTTCATGATTTGCAAGTGCTTAGCCTCATTTACAGTCACAACGGCTGTGTTTTCCACTTGCGGGATGGGTGTTATCACGTTCTCTATTGCTGCGTTTCTGTCCTTACCGAAGCAGTTTGTCACCGTTTACCTTGGAGTAATTCTTGAGAATAGTGGAAATGGTGTGTTCTCATTTCTTCCTGGGGCTTTTATCGAATATTGATATATCATCGTAACAAAAGCATCGTCAAAGCAGAATATCATCAGTGATGCCGTCTTTGGCGCGACTTTCATTGTCACTGTCCTAGCAATGTGGTACATTTATCGCAAAATGGGTCAAGTCAGACACCAAGTAATCCATGAACGACGGAAGTCACGGTAGGCTGTCATGACACCCCAGTCTCTTCATTCATCAATAACCTCGCATAGGCAAGCAAAGATCGACGGAGGCTTCGTGCCATATGGCAATGCCGTCGATCTCAACTCTGCCTCCACCGTCTCTGTGACCCTCGATCCACACCCGTCCAGCTCTGATAATATCCCATTGACAGCCCAGAAACCTGTGTTCAACCCCCATCGGAATGATCCCGAAGCTCAGGCGTATGGATTTCAACAATGGGACGAGTCAGGTCATGCAGTCGGCACTACAGGAGATCCCCGGCTCCACGCCCCTCATCCCCGACATGCGCCAGCATTTGGTATAACCAGCAGGGTTGGCGTCAGCCCGCGTACAGACGGACTCACTCCCGTTCCATCTCCACTAGCGTCGCAGGGTACAAGTTCGCCTCAACCGTCGGGGTACCCACCTCGGCGACTGCCTCGAAGCGAACTACCTATGAATGTGACTGACGACGCTGCGTTTTACGACCCAGCCGCCACCCCCGTTGCAGGTCCCATACCTCATGAAATGCACCACCCTCCCACCGCATATACATATTCTTCACCACCTCCCAGCTATCGGCAGATGTCGTCGTGAACATCAAGCGGGCGGATTTTTTCGTGGCAACTAGTCATGACGAATCACCAGATAGGCAGGACGCTGTCTATGGTTATTTTACACGTTCTATTTCTATTGACCTCTCGTTCCACCATCTTGGCTGCTACCGTATGCCGGATGGTCAGGGTATCTCATGCTGTATATTGTACGGACACGTTGACACCCAGTCTTTACAAAAATGCCACAACTCAAAATGTGTCATAACTCATTTCATTGTTACGGTTTTTTTGTACTGTCACTACCGTTAGTCACTACTATTGATGTGCTCGTCGCTGCAACTAGGGGGCGTGAAAAGGGACTATACTGCCAGCGTAAATTAGCAGAGGAGAGTTGCACATATTAGGGCAAATCTAGTACAAGCTCAAGGCTTCCTATTTGCAGCCCGAACCTGGGATGAAGCCAGCCTTTTACCCAACAATTCCATGTCTATCACTTTTGGCTCAATATGCCTCGAACGCAGTTGGGCCTAAGCAGAGAGGATACGTGAGCAGTGGGCACATTAAGAAGCAAGAAAAGAAAGCCCCATCGACAGACCTAGTGAGACAGGTACTTTCGCTTCTTCGCCATCCTGCGCTGCAGGATCTTCCGCCCACCCAGGCAACGCTTGCGCGCGAGGAACCCGTGCTTGCGCTTGCGCTTGCGCTGCGACGGCTGGTACTCGTTTCCACGGTTCATAAAGCGCACCTGCTGGTGTGCGGGGTGTCGCGCAGCGCCGGCATGCGCTGGTAGTAGCGATGCGAACGCGAGCGCGGGGCGTGTTAATGGCGACGCGGTCGTAGTACTCAGAAAACGCGGAGGGGCGTGTGCGGCGACAACAGGACGGAGGGTGGCGAGAGCGGCTGCGGTGCGGTGGCATGGTGTCGGGGCGAAGGACATAAGCCGGAGCAGCTGGGGTGGTATGCGCGGCATATTGACTTTTCCTGTGGTGTTTCTGTGGCGACCCGAGTGCGTCTGGGGAGGTTAACGTTGTGTGCAGATGGATTATGCAGTTGGTCAAACAGTCAACTTGTTTGTCCTGACCAAATATGGCAAGTGTTCGCGCACTGGCTGTCAGTGGCAATGGCCGGACACTTTCGACAACCGAGGTCTAGGATTCACTCGAAATAAATCGACAATGCCAAGCACCCGCTTGACGAAAGTTGGGCTCTAGGCGTTACATACAAGACTGAAAACGTGAGGCGTGCGGTGATGAGACGTCACAGTCCCCAATTCAACTAAAGATTTCTAGAAGAAACTCATTGGGGATTGGCATAGTTTACTATGTTCCTTGGGGAAATTCGAATGCTTTAGTATCGAGTGCTATACACCGTGTCGCAACGGTGAAGATCAGACTGCCATTTACAAGCAACCAAATAATTAAGAATTTCCGCCGTCTGGCTTTTCGAGATGTTGCGAGTATGCTAAAAACTATATGTACATGTAATAACTGCTGCACGAAAGCAGACTGGGTGCATGCGTCTCAAACAAATCACGACAAGGAGAGGACTCAGAAATGATTGGTGTATCACTCACATCGGTGGTAGTGGTCCAAGGATGTCTAGATTAATCGTCTTAGATCAACGCCGCACGCACATTGATGTTTTATGTCCTAGCTTCACTTAATCATCGTAGTGAGCTAAGTTAAGCTCTAGCTTTTCAGGTTAGGGGCTATGTGCGACAAAAGGATTCAACGACAGCGACATTCAATGACTGAGCGGTCGTAAACTTACATACATATTAGATGACACGTCTTTCACATCTGGTTTCATCGTGTACGCCTCGGCAGTTAAGGTCGCAATACGGCATTCCACACTTTTTGCATTTGTAATTTCCCCAGTACCCACAGACGGAGCATAGAATACGCGGAGGCTCCCGTGGAGGTGAGGCTGCCGCTGTCAGGTAGGTCGGAGTGGTAGGTGGAAGTCGGTCAATGCCCTATGTACGCTCGTCATTGACAGAAGCAGGTCAGGAGGGCCCACCGGACGCACCGATTCCTCAATAAGTGTGGCTAGGTTCTTTCTGTATAAGATGGCAGTTCGGATATTCATGGTAGTTTTCTTTTTCTTTGCACCCGGAGTAGAGAGACTGCGCTTGTCTGATATCGTCTGCCGAGCACGTCCTTTGGCTGACTTCCCAGTGTTCCTTTCGACATCGTCGTTGTCGTCATCTCCGAGCGATGCAGATGGCTCAGCGTAATTAGAGCGCTGGTCAATGATTAGGCAGCAACGTTAGGATCCTACGGTGGGGCGCGTACCTCAAGCTCATCAAGATGCCTTTTTGTGCGCTTTGATACGATATCCACATCCAATGTCTGAGTGGAAGACTGGGACTGCCTATTTGCTAGGGGAGATGGTGAAAGGCAGTACAATATACATAGCCGAAGTACCACATACGCTGCTGTCGTCTTGGAGGCATGAGCACTGTGAAAGGGCCAAAGATGAGGCTGGAATTTCCATTTCCGTTGTTGTTCAGCGCTCGGAGTTCGGACTTGGCCAGCCCTCATTCTGCCTCTCAAACCACCTCTCCCTTCCTCCCTCTATTACCCACTAGTGTAAAAGCCTGTTGCATTGCAACATGGAGTAATGGGACATCATCTGTGAAAGTATACATAGGTTGTTGCAACAGAAAATAAAAGGAAACAGTACCTTATCTATCTATCTACTGACCAAGTCCAATTTCCAGACCAATCCAATTATTGCCTTTCCAGCTGTAAAGTATAGATTTCTTGTATTGCAACATTGACTAAACATCCACTTGAATCTTCTTGAAGAATGAGAGGATGAGAAAGGAAAAGGGTACAATTGGTGATGAGCAGCAGGATCCCCATCTCTAATAATTATTGTTGGACACCCTAAATCAATGAAAGACACCTCTTCAACTGTGAAAGCAAAAGGCAAAATGCAAATATCACAGTTTGCTAACTGTATGGCCACTATGGTAGACTGGAAAACCAATGGACCTATGCAGCCAAAGGAATGAGAAAGGAACAATGGCCCAATTAATGATGACCAATGGGCCCCAGTCATCAAGCATGAAGGAGAGGATGAAAACAGAGTAAGATTATTGTCAATCTGCATACAGAACAGGTATTGAGTAATGAACACCCTAGCCTCCTTTCATGCAATAGAGATGGTCATATATTATATGGTGTCAGAGCATGGCTGAAGCCAAAGTTGAAAAGCTCTCATGGTGATGAGACTTGAGACTGCAGGCTATTGGGTTTTTCATTACCTTATGATGCTGATCACACTGTTTACTTATTAAGTATACATATCTCTATCTCATCTTATTGGTATTTCTTTTTGCTTTATGGTTTGAGCTCCTCTTAAACTCTGTCTTGCTCTTACTATATCTTCTTTACCTTGTCTTTGTCTCACCTCAGCCCTTCTGCATGTGTTGAGCTCTATCTTTCTTCTGTGTGCCCTCTACCATCTGGCACACATCTTCTCTTATCTTACAGGCTTCATCCATCTCTCTAGGCCTCATCTATCTCTCAAGTCATGTATGACATCTGGACTATGGTCCTCTTCTGACTTTATCTACATCTTGGCCTATAAAGCCACTTCTGTGTGCGCAGGAGATGGGAGATGGTTGCAACTATGATGTATATAAATGTGAGTGTGTAGGAGAAGCTCATAGCCATGAGTGTGACAGGCAGTGGCATCACTGCAGCAAGGTGGTAAGTGGTTGCAAGTGCAGTAGGGCGATGCAACATGGTTCAAATGTGTTAGATGGGTAGGTAAGATGTCTATGGTGAGAGAACAGACCTGCAGCAAGGTGGTAAGTGGTTGCAAGTGCAGTAGGGTGATGCAACATGGTTCAAATGCACTGCAGGGTAGATATGAGGAGGTGTAGGAGATGGGGAGATAGTGGTACTCACTCAGACAGGTAGGTAAGACATCTGAGGAGGGAGTAGTGTGGGGTGCCCATCTTATGTAGTAGAATATGATAAGGTTATAGTGGAGAGTATAAGTGGAGTATAATAACTACCATAATGAGAGGGATGTGCATCGTCCTGGAGATGTATGTGGAGTGGGTGGTGCTCAGACTTGTAAGAAGTCCGAGGAGAGTAGTAAATGTACATGTGCTGTGTGAGTAAGGGGTGTATGTATGTATGTATGATGGAGTGAAGCCAAGGGAAAAGGAGTGTGATGGTATGCATGGAAGGTAAATCAACAGCCCCCTGTGCTTGGTGCAGCAACACATACAAGCCCGAGGTGAGCATGCTGCTGCTCAGAAGGGATGTGCAGCAGTGGCTTTGAGAGGCAGTCTGCAAGGATAGAGGCTGAGGGCAAGTGAGTTAGGGTGATAATGCCATTCATGATGCACTCCCGAATGTGATGATGCTTAATGTTGACATGCTTAGTGCCATGGCCAATGACAGGGTTGCAGGCAAGGTCAATTGACCCCTTGTTGTCACCAAAAACTGGTACTGGGAGCATGAGTGGGATGCCAAGCTTGCATGTGAGGTAGTTGTACCACATGGCCTGTTCGGCAGCCTGCGACAGGGTGACATATTCAGCAGCAGTGGAAGAAAGGGAGACAACTCACTGGCATTGCAAGGACCATGTGATGGTGCCACTGCACAGGAAGAAAATGTATGTGCCAGTGGAGTGACAGTTGGTGAGGGATGATGCCCAGTTGGAGTTGGAGTGGGCCATGACAGTGGTGCCATGGGCACCATTGTAAGAGAGTCCAATGTCGAGGGTGCCAGCAAGGTATCAGATGATGTGTTTCATGGTGGTGAGGTGATCTGGTGCAGGATTGGCAGCATAGTGGGTGAGGGAGTTGATGGCGTAGGCAATATCAGGTCTCGACACGACCATGGTGTACATGAGGCACCCAATGATTTGCTGATACACCAAGCAGGAGGCAGGGCTGGCAGTACTGGTGATGAACATCACATGCACATAACACCGGGAAAATGACCATCAGTGACATCAGGCAAACACAGTGACATTAACATGCTGCACATGAAAATCATCCGCAGTTGCTGTAATCGCACATTCATGCAGGTGTCAGAAAACAATACCAGGTTGGCCGATGAGGGATAGGAAAAATATGCTGAGGCATGGTCTAGACCCACCAAAGTAACCATGGAGGCACGAGTTGCAAAGTCAGCATTTGGTGTGATCAGTGCTATTCCTTTTTTTGCTCATCTGCTATAGTATGATACTTTATTCGCTCGCATACAGACTCCACTTCATTTCAAATATCCCTATGATCGACCCTACACTGTAAATTTTCTGTTGTGTTTTGTTGTGCCCCTGTCTTGGAGCTAGGCTTGTATTTAGATAGCGCATCGTCTGTTGAAAATACCCAGATTTCTCCTGCCCACAATTTGTTTTCCTTTCTCCCATCTGAGTCTCAGAGTAAAAGTGTGCACCCCGTAAGTCATGCTATCAATTTCACTGAGTGTCTATCGTGTTCTCCATCGTGTTCTCTATTGTGTTGCGTTCTCCACTGCATTGTGTTCCCCACTGCGTTGCATTCTCCACTGCATTGCGTTCCCCACTGTGTTGCATTCTCCACTGCATTGTGTTATGGGTCTTCATCATTGTCATTGTCATGCCGTGTTTCTGCCATATCTCTATATTGTTGCCTGGTTGCATTGCATTATCATGTCTCTCGCCCTAATCTACTAACTCTCTCTCTATTGGTGTGTAGGGGATCTTATGACTCGCCCCTTCAGCATTTACTGTGGTTGTGATTATAGATTACTCTCTTATACATGCACAGTACACATCACCAGTAAATGGGGTGAGAGCGGTGGAGGGAGCCAGCAGTGTAGATACCGTGTTACAGCCAGCCATGCTGAAGCGAGTGACAATGCTAGAGGTGTAGTGGGATTGACAAAGGACCAGTGTCTGGCACATGTGGTCCTGTGAGATTTTGAGTCTGAGATATGTTGTGGTCTCACCCAGGTCAGACATTTTGAAGGTGGAGCTCAGGGCGCATTTGAGTTCCAGTACTTCATCTAGATCACTACTGAAGATTGTAATGTCATCAACATAGAGTACTAGGAATAGAAAGGATCCTCCCTGCCACCACATGTAGAGACCACCATCCAATGAGATGCAGGACAAATGCAGTTCACTGAGCAATGTGTCCATCTTCGTGTTCCATTGTCATGTGGCTTGTTTGAGCCTGTAGATGGACTTGTGCAGGCAGCAGACCTTGTTGGTGAGGTCGGGGATCTTGAATCCTTTGGGTTGGTGCATATAGAGTTCTTCCTCAATGATTCTGTTGAGGAAGGCACTCTTCACATCCATGGAATGGATGTGCCAGTTGTGTGCTGTGGCGAGAGCAAAGAGGAATCAGAGTGATTTGAAGCATGCAATGGGTGAGAAGACTTCATCATAGTTGATGCCGTGGATCTGTTTGAACCCCTTAGCTACCAGCCGAGCTCAGTATCTTCCATCATTCTTCAATTTGAAGACCCATTTGTTGGGGATGGCAGCATGCCCAGGCAGGAGGTTGACTAGTGTCCACGTCTTCATGCCTTCCAGCATGGCTAGTTCATATCAACAAGCAGTGTCCCATTCAGCGTGGTCTGGTGATGCATGTGCATCCCACAAAGTGAGGGGATCACTGGAGGAGGCAGCTGCTGCAAGGAGAGCAGAGAGTGAGGGACCTGCACCAGGAGTTGTAGATGTGTCATCCTTGTTGTCTGATGGGTCTTGGAGGATATTGGTGTATGTTCTTTTGCCATATGCACTGTTGCCATATTGTGCAGGTGGGTGCATGGTACAAGTGGAGTGGAGTGGTGGAGGTGTAGGTGTGGCAGGCTCAGCATAGGGTGTGCCAGTTGGTGAGGAAGGGGGGCTGGTGTGATAGGGCTTAGTATGGTGTAGATGGGTTCTACTTCACCTGACAGTGCAGCACGATGTGCATGACTGTGGCCAGTTTTGGCATCATAATCGGTGTGAGGGATGGTGATTGCTGGTGCATGGTCAGAAAAACATGTTGCATGTGTGTGGCTTGGTACTGGTGGGGTGACAGAGGGTGGTGTGACTGGTAGCATAGGGCCATGCATGTGTGGTGGTGAGGTGGCCATGGTGGGAGTGGGAGCAGGCAGTGGTGGTAGGGTAGGAGATGGAATGGTGGTGGTTGAGTTGATAGCAGTTCCAGTAGTGACTGGGGGAATGGGAGCTGCTTGTCATGGTGTGAAATTGTTGAGATCTGAATCATCATTGTTGTCTGAATCTGTGGTTGAGTTTGACTCTTTGCTTTCAGTGTTTGCCTGAGGTGTGAAGAGCAACATCAGAGGAGCATGACTAGATGTGAGCTGTGGGGGGGCGAATGGAAAGGTGGACTCATCAAAGACAGCATCACGTGATATGACAACTCTTCAAGTATCTCTGTCCCAGAAATGCCAGGCCTTGGAGCCAGGTTCGCAGCCTATGAAGACCATCCTTTTTGCATGGGGATCAAGCTTTGTTTGGTGTTCTGTGGGTGTTGTGACATATGCTAGACAGCCAAATGTGCAGAGGTAGGATATATCAGTGGGGTGTCCATCAGTCCAAAGTTGATGTGGCTTGTGCCAGTCTCATGTGCATTGCGGTAGCCTATTGTAAATGTGGATGGCATGTGTCAGTGCATACTCCCAGAACCCTTGAGAGATGCTCACACCATGTATCATCAACAAGGTGGAGTTTATGATCATACAATTCCAGCGTTCAGTGTGGCCATTTTGCTGTGGTGAGTATGGGGCCATGAGGTTGTGCACAATGCCATTGTCTTTGAGTATTGTGTGAACAGTCTGGTTGACATACTCCCCCATGGTCTGATTGAAGAGTTTTAACTTTGTGGTCCATTTGTGTTTGAGCCCAGGCAAGGAATGCTTTTAAGGCTTGTGAAAAGCCATCCTTGGTTGTGAGGGCATACATGATGGCATACTCTGAAAAGTTGTTGATAAAGGATGTGATATAGAGAGAACCTTGGATGGATTTTGTTAGCATAGGGCCTACGAGATCGCTGTGAACTAAATCCAGAGGTTGTGAAGTGTGCTTTGATGATGGTTTGAATGGTTTTCATGCCAGTTTGCCAAAAATGCAACCAGCACAGGGCAATGTCTGGTGTGGTGAGTTCTTGGCAACTGCAAATCCAGTGATGGCTTTGGACATGCTTAGTTTGTCAAGCAAAGCTTGTGGTGTGTGTGCCAGTCTGTCATGCCAGGTCCCATATGATGTCTTGGTTATGTTGAGAGCGGTGAGTGCTGATGAGGAGTGGATGGTGAGTTCTAGCCAGTATGTTCCAGTGTGGGCAGTCCCTAGTGTGCGTGTTTTGTCGTCTTTGTATATCCTGCAGTAGTCTTTAGCGTAAGTAACCAGTAATCCCTTATTTGTGAGTTGTGGGATTGAAAGGAAACGGGCTCTGGCTTGCAGGGTGTAGAGTACTCATTCCAAAGTGATGTTGCAGAGTTTTCTGTTTGTAATAGTAGTGCCTTTGATGGTTCTGACACCGAGATATGGTATGGTGTCATTGTTACCTAGGCGAATGGATCCAGGGATGTTGAGGACTGATCCTGGCATGAAATCCTTGGGATATGGTCACTTGCTCCACTATTGAGCATCCAGTCATTCTGGGTGTTGAAATAGAACAAACTTGATGGGCCAGCTCCCATAACATTTAGGGTAGAAAGTGCTACTGGTGGAGGAGGAGGTACAGGTGGAGGATTGACGACAGTGGCATTAATAGTAGTAGACTTAGCAGAACTGTTCCCTCTGTCCTTCTTCTTCTCTGGGTGCAATATCCAGCAATATTCATCTGAGTGACCTCTGGGCCCACATTTCATGCATATATAGTGATTTAATTTGGGCTTGCCACATGAGGTGAGACCTGTGGAAGTGGAAGGTGATGCAAGGGTGTTGGAAGGTGCCATGAAGCCATGTGCATGCTGTGTGACTGATAGGATGGAGTTTGAGGTACTGGAAAGTCAGTTGGCCTCATTGATGATGCAGGCATGCACATCTTCTGGAGTGATCAGGTCTAAATCTTCTTGGCTTGCAACGAAGGCAGACACCATGCTTGACCATGAGTCTGGTAAGGTGGTAAGCATTATTATGGCGAAGTTGTTTTCACTCAACATGTGACCACAGTCTGCTAGTTGTGCACACATGAGTTTCAGTGTGTCGATTTGTGTGATGAAGGAACTGTGCATGTTAAACTTGAAGGACTGTATTTCTCGTAGCTTTGTAAAAGTCGCTATGGCACCAGGCATCCTGAATTCATGTTTTAGGATGTCCCAGTTTCACGAGGCAGAGTTGGTGTCAGAGAGAAGGTGTAGATGAGTGGTACCAACATATAATACTATGTAAGCCATTGTGATATTGTCGTCATCTTCCCATTTGGCCTGTTCTGTTTCATTGGTGACATCAGTTTTGTCATATTGGATGGTTGTTTTGACTTCTCCAGATGCAGATGTTTCTGTGTCTGTGATTTTGGTGTACTGAGGTGTTGGTTTATCTGTTACTACCACCTTCCATATTCCCATGATGAGAAGGGTGTTTTTGATGAGCATTGACCATGTTTTATAGTTGCTAGAGCCATCTAGTGGTGGAATTGTGGTTTTTGGTAGTGAGACAGCGAGGGCAGTGGGGGTGAGTGAGAGTGTGAGTATGGCAATGCTTATGTAGGTGATGGTGCAAGTTGCATTTGCTCCTGTGCACTGGGCAGGGCCCATAACCTGTGTGTGCAGGAGATGGGAGATGGTTGCAACTATGATGTATATAAATGTGAGTGCATAGGAGAAGCTCATAGCCATGAGCATGACAGGCAATGGCATCACTGCAGCAAGGTGGTAAGTGGTTGCAAGTGCAGTAGGGTGATGCAACATGGTTCAAATGTGCTGCAGGGTAGATATGAGGAGGTGTAGGAGATGGGGAGATAGAGGTACTCACTCAGATGGGTAGGTAAGATGTCTGAGGAGGGAGTAGCATGGGGTGCCCATCTTATGTAGTAGAATATGATAAGGTTATAGCGGAGAGTATAAGTGGAGTATAATAACTACCATAATGAGAGGGACACATGTCATCCTGGAGATGTATGTGGAGTGGGTGGTGCTTGGACTTGTAAGAAGTCCGAGGAGAGTAGTAAACATACATGTGCTGTGTGAGTAAGGGGTGTACATATGTATGATGGAGTGAAGCTGAGGGAAAAGGAGTGTGATGGTATGCATGGGAGGTAAATCAACAACTTCTGTCTCCAAGCAAGTCTATCTACAGTTTGTGATGTATGTGCAGGTTATGGCAGGCAAGGACAAGTGATGTTATTGTAAGCAGCAAGGTAAACATATCCCCATATGGGGAGAGAGCAGCTAGCATGACTGCAGCAAGAGTAGGTAGTTGCTAACACAGAGTGGTGGGGCAATGTGGTAAGAGTACACTGCAGGGTATATGTGAGAGGGAGAAGATGGAGAAGAGTATGGTACTCACTCAGACTAGTAGAGAGACATCTGAGGAGGTTGTGTATGAAGTGTCCATCTTATATAGTAGTTATGGGTAAAGTTGAAGCAGAGTATAAGTAGAGGAATACAACAACTACCATAAAGAGAGGGGACATGCATTGTCCAGAGTGAGGAGTGGAGTGGGAGTGTGTGCAGAGAAGTGGGTAGTCTGTGGACATGCAGAAGTGTATGTATGTTGTAGGTAAAGTGCACATGTATTGAGAGAAAAGCCAAATGAAAGTATAGTATGCATGAAAATATTCAACATGTAATGCTGCCTGTCTTTCAACACAGGCATGTGTAAGAGAGGAGGCAGAACAACCAGTGGACTGGAGCTCATAAGAGTAAAGGAGAACAAGTGTGACTAGAGTCAATTATATTCCAGAATGGAACTGCAGTTATAAGTACAAGTATGAACAGCACACAGACCATGTAAGTAATGTTGACAATCACAGCTTACTAATCTTCTGTTTCCTCTTTCATCCAAGAACTACTGTATGCACACATACACAAAGTACACATGCACTGGGACATAGACCATCATGGTCCATGCATTTGTACAACTACTATAAATAGGGACAAGTAGTGTAGTAGAATGATAAGAACTATTCTAGTTCCACTCATGCACATGACCTGCCTTCATCAAGTAACTGTGGCTGAGAGTGTGTACAGAATATAGTATAGAGTGCAAGAAAGTTCAACACCCCCCCTTGCTATGGACACATGTCAACAAGGCCAAGGGAAATGTGATGTAGAAGAAAAGAAGGAAGAGGGAGAGGCTTTGTCAACATATCAGCAGTGATGTAAGAAGAAGGTAGGTGACATATGTAGATAGATAGATCAGAAATGCATTGGTGGATAAAGTTGTTGACATTTTCTCACACTATATATGTTTTCCCACTTGTATTATGCTGTGACACTTTCAGCTGCTACCTACCATATGGTCTGTGCACATCTCTCTCCAGTATAAATACTTGTTGCCTATACTTGATTCCAATTTAACACTTCCAGTATTCTCTCCCACCCATCTGTCTAAATCTCAGAGCACCAGTTTACTGGCTGCTCTTACTCTCTTTATCTTCTCCTTCATGACAGCCTCATGCATACCTGCAGTCTGGAACCTCACTATCATGAGAGTTCATCAAAAGTGAAGCAAATGTCAATGCATTTGGACCCTCTGCCCATAATAGGATTATTGGTGATGTCAACTGAACCTTTGTTATCTCTGTGCAGCACTGTAGCTTCAGTCTGTGTGAATCCTATCTCCATCAACAATGTTCTAAACCACTTGGCTTGTGCTGCTGCTTGAGACAATGCCATGTGTCAGAATATTGCATACTGTTCTTCATGTCCATCACCTGCCTCCCATACATTCTTAGTCATCACAGTCTGTGCATTAATATGTGCCATGGGCATGTGTGAGTGGAATCTACAATCATGACCACAACAGATGTATTGAAGGAGGTTGCTTGGAAAGAGTGTGGCCAACTGTAGAAAGAAGAGAAATAATATTCTCAGTCTCTTCATAGAAGACTGAGGGAAAAGAAAACATGTGAGAGAAATTTTCTATAACTAAAGGGTCCATCCATATTGTCCCTGAGTCCTGTGAGAAGTTAGTGTGGTGCAGTTGTGTGTTTGTGCATTTGCAGTTGTGTGCATTCACTGTCACACATCACTGTAAACTCCAACAAGATGCTGAAGGGTGCAAGCTGTAAGATCCCCTAGACACCAAAGGAAAGAGAGTTAGTAGTTTAGGGTGAGTAATGTGATAACATGATGCAACTGGGTGATAGTGAGGAAGTGCAACAGAAATATGACACTGTAAACATGCAATGGGAATAATAGAGAATGCAATGCAACACAATAGAGAATGCTATGCAATGCAATAGAGAATGCAACACAATAATAAATGTGACCTATGAGGTATGTGCACTTCCTTGACTGTAAGACATGTGGAGGGAGGAGTGGAATGTGCTTTTTTGCAATCTGACCCAGCCAGGTGAGGTGAGACAAATTGTGGGCAGGGGAAATCTATTCTTCTCTGATGTATAACAAGCCATCTAAATACAGGTCTAGCTCCAAGACTGGATAACAACAAAACAAAACAGAAAATTTACAGTGCAGGGTGAACCATAAGGATGATTGGAAATGAGGTGGAGTCTGGACATGATAATAAAGTATCATACTATAACGGATGAGTGAAAGGGGAAAAGTGCTGATCACACCAAATGCTGACTTTGCAACTCATGACTCCCTGGTTACTTTGGTGAGCCTGGACTGTGCCTTGGCCTACATGGCCTATCAGTCCTGCTCCTCATTGGCTGAACCCCATCCTGTATTCTGACACCTAAGCAAATGCACAATTGATGTGACTGCTGATGATTGTCATGTGTGGTGTGTTGATGTCACTGTGTTTGCCTGATGTTGCTGATGGTTGTTTTCTGGTGTTACATGCAGATGATGCTCATCTGTGTGCTTGGTTGTCATATATATAGTAGTGTTGATGATCATACACTGACTAATCATCTCCTTCCTTTTTCAATCGGCTACTATACACACACACATACATGTGTACATACACTTACACACTTCCAGTGTTCATGCTTCTATGGTCCATGCACTGCTGTAGATACTATAAGTAGCTTGTGTTGCTACTGTATTATTATAAGAACTATTCTAGTTCCACTCCCTGCACATGGCCTGTGTTCATCAAGTAGCACCCAGGTGATGTATAGTTACTTAGGTGGACAAGCTAGTCCTTTTTTTAAAATCCAATCTGAGCCTGTGGCTCCTGTTACAAGGCACTTGCTTTGGCACCTTGTGACAGTTTTCTTTTTCCTTTTTCTTTTTCTCTTTTATCTATAAGTGTAGTATTAACTACAGCTGTGAGCTTAGCTCCAACTTATAGTAAGGACTCTATCTCTTCTCTTTATAGTACTACAGTATTTACATACTGCACTGTGAGTTTTACTCCAACTACTATAAAGCATCTTTATCTTCTCTTTCTTTCTTTATTATAACATTTACTTGTTGAGGACTCTTACTATACAATTAGCAAGGACTCATCTTATCATGTCTTTGTTTATTCTTGTTTATCTCTTGTTCACTTTGTGCTTGTGGCTACTTTACTTAGCTTACTATGGATGTGTCTTTAGTCACATCATCTCATTGATTGCTGCACAATCATTGTTGATCAGTGAACTTTAACTACTTTAGAACACCTAATTTTTGTCAGAACGTACTTATTTTTCTATTCATTTTACAATTTCTTTTACTCTTATTGCTCAAGATCTACATGAGATATCTTATCTCATCTTATCAGATCATCAGTAGATCTTATCGTGATTATCTATGACTCATTCTCATTTAGTCATCGGGCCGCTTACTATACAATTATGACTACAATTCCCACAGATGCTTATTGATGCAGTGCAACGCTGCGCATTGCTTACTGATACTTCTCACAGATGCTGCGCATCTTATTTACATACGCCTGCCCTACAGTGACAGCACATGGTCTGTGCGCCAATTCCTGTAGTATATAAAGACTCTCATGTAGTAGATAGCTCTTTAGCTTTATACATCTGAGATATCCGCTACATGGTGTGACTCTTCTCTAAGGTGTATTGTCTCCTTCCTCGCCAATCCCCCTTCATCTTCAGTTGTGACCTTGCTGTCTAGCGTGCACCTCACAATTTTGTATAAGTAGTTGAAAACCTGGCAGTCTTATACCCCAGTCTTGTCAACTTTGTAATCTAGGGATTCTCCTTTACTGCACTTGATCTAGGCTTGCCTTCCACTCACTTCATAACTCTAAGAGCTAAGTCTAAGATCTCTAAGTCACTAAGCATTGCTAAGACATCCTTGTTGATGTTCTTACAAGCTGACTAACATCTGCTTCCTTTTTTGTCTCCAATACTATACATGCACATATGCTCATACATATTCACACACATAACTTACTATAAGTAGATTGTAGTTACAACTACAAACAATAAGGAACAAGTTGTATCCTCCTCCCACACATGGCCTGTCATCAACAATCCTAAACTCATCACCCTGGATCCTTGTTTAGTCATTGGTGGTATCATCCTCATCACTATCTCATTGATCCCTATCTTCATCACCATTAGGAATGTTTACATTGCCTATTATAACCACCTCATTACCAGGTGTTATGAGGCACTTGCTTTGGCACCTCATAACATGTTTCTTTTTTTTCTTTTTCTTTTCCTTTATCTTACTTACTAGTATTATTACTACAAGTGTGAGCTTAGCTCCACTTTACCTAGTAAGGACTCATATTTTCTTTTCTCTTTTATAGTACTTAAGTATTTACATACTTAAGTGTGAGTTTAGCTCCAAGTACTATATTAGACTTATCTTTTCCTTTATCTTTATTTATTTATTATAACATCTACTTGCTAAGGACTATTATTATACAATTAGCAAGGACTCTCTTTTCTTGCTTTTATTTACCTTTGTTTATCTCATGTTCATTTTGTGCTTGTGGCTGAGCCACACTACTTACAATGGACATGACTTACTGTGCATTACTGTGCAACCTAGTTATATTTAGGACTCTGATTTTGTATAAGTAGTTGAAAGACTGGTGGTCTTAAACCCCAGTCTTGTCAACTTCACAATCTAGGGATTCTCCTCTACTGTGCTTGACCTAAGCTCACTACAAACTTGTTTCATCATCTAAGAACTAAGTCTAAGATCTCTAAGTCACTCTACACATCACTAAAGACATCCTAAACTCATTATCCTGGATCTTCATATAATCATTGGTGGAATCATCCTCATTATTATCTTGTTGATCCCAATCTTCATCATCATCAGGAACATCTATTACGCATATCAAGTGCATATCCACTCCTCTGTTACCAGGAGTATTGTTACATATCTTCCCTAAGACTGTCCAATAGGCCACTCTTAGCACCAGGAGCACTACATTGAACAATTCCTAAGACTGTCCAATAGGCTGCTCTTAGCAGCTCTATCTATTCTCTCTCTCAGGATGGTCATGGTCATTGTCCTCCTCTATCTCCAACTTCTGATTGTGTTTGTCTTCATGCTTGGCACACTACATGCCATGGTGCTATTGCCTAGCCACTGTGTCCCCATTGGAAATGCCTGTTGACACCATGTACTCCACTTCAGTTGAAGACAGAGAGACCACCTGTTACTTCTGTGATGTCCAAGTGACTGCACCTCCCATGAGGTTAAAAACATATGTTCCCATAGATCTATGGTCATCTTTGTCAGCAGCCCAATTGGAGTCAGAGTAGCCATATAGACCATAGTTGGGGGGACCATGATACTGTACACACAGGCTATGGAAGACAACAGTGATGATGATAAATGTCATAGTGAAGATATAAGACATGGCTAGAAGCCAGAGGGTTAGAGGCAGATGCAGTAAGGCAGTGCAATGTGGTTTAGATATGTCAGACAGAGGTGTAGGACATCTGAGGAGAAGTGACAGACCTACAGTGAGTGGTAAGAAGTTGCAGATGCAGTAAGGTGGTGCAACATGGTTTAGATATGCTGCAGGATGGTGGTAAGAAGGTATATGGGATAGGATGAGGGAGGTACTCACTCAGATGGAGGTGTAGGATGTCTGAGGAGATTGTAGCATAGTGGTCCTATCTTATATAGTGGAAGTGAAGTAGAGTTGGGGTGGAGTGTAAATAAGAAGTACAACAGCTACTATAAGTGGAGGGACACTGATATGTGCTGTGCTGGGCTGAAGGGAGAAAACAACCACAACCACAACAATGCTGGAGGGTGAGTCATAAGATCCTCTAGACACCAAGGTAAAAGGAGTTTTAGTAGTTAAGGGTGATAGTGTGACATGACTAGGGTGACAAAAGGGACCACAATTCTCATAACAAATGGGCAATATGGCAAGATAAGGAAAATGCAACACAATGGAGAATGCAATGGGACACAATGCAAAGGAGAACACAATGTGAAGGAGGACACAATAAAGAACTCAACACAATGGAGAATTGACACAATGCAATGGAGAATGCAACTGGATGCAACACAAAGAAGAAGGCAATGCAAAATAGATGTGACTTTTTCACTTGTAGCTTGGACAGAGAAGAGAAGTCAAATCGTGGGCTGGGGGAAAACTCCTCTTTCTGGCTGACAATGCACCATCTAAATACAAGTCTAGCTCCAAGACTGGAGCACAACAAAACAAAACAGAAAATTTACAACGTAGGGTCAATCATAGGGATATTTGGAATGTGGTAGGGCCTGGACACAAATGAATTAAGTATCATACTATTATGGGTGAGTGAAAAATGAAAAGCACCAATCACATCAATGCTGACTGTGTGACTCATAACTCCATGGACTGCATCTCAGCCTATTCATCCTATCAATCCTGCTCCTCATCGGCCAAACCCAGTCCTGTAGTCCAACACCTAATCAAATGCATGATTGATGTGACTGTGGATGATTGTCATGTGTGGCACATTAATGTTGCTGTGTTCACCTGATGTCACTGATGGTCATTTTCCAGTGTTACATGGATGTGATGGTCATCAACACATGTTGTCCCAGAGTGAGGTGTGAGTGTACTCAGAGATGTAGGTAGTCCAAGGATGTAGAGAAGTAGAAGCAAGTACATGTTGTGGATGTAATGTAGTGTGTGGATGGCTGTTGTGTGGAGAGAGCCGAACAAAAGTGTAGTAGTACACACATAATTGTCAACAGATACCGGAGCCACTGATGAAGTGAGCCCTTGAGGTAGCAGAGGACATGTTGGGTGGCATTGAGATGGTCACAAGAGGGATTGGTGACAAATTGTGAGAGCTTGGTGATGGCAAAGGAAATGTCAGGTCAGGAAACAATGGCTGCATACAGGAGTGAGCTGATAATTTGTTGGTATTCAGTCCTGAGTGAGGAGGAGGCAGCAGTGTCTGACTTGATGAGGGAAATGGATGAAGGGAGTGGAGTCAGTGTAGGATTACAATCAGTGAGGCAGAAGCAATCTAGAACATCTGAAATGTATGTGGTTTGATCAATCTCAAGGGTGTGCTTTAACTTATCTCTGGTGATGTGAAGGCCAAGGTATGAGTTTGTCTCCCCCAAGTCTGTCTTTTTGAATATGTCAGATAACACCTTCTTGATGGCCACAACCTCACTGAGTAGCTCTCTGAAGATCATAAAGTCATCAACATATAATACAACAATGAGAGGGGCAGCAGAGGTGTTTGACACATAAATGCTAGAGTCTGCAAATGCACAGGTTAAGCTAAGGTTAACTATGGCAGCATGTGTATTGTGGTATGATTGACATGATGCTTTTTTTAACCCATAAATGGCTTTATTGAGTTTGCAGACCTTGTCTTTGGACCCTGCAACCACAAAGCTGTTAAAGGACAATAATGGACTGTGTGGATTGCAATGAAGGCTACTCTAGACACCACACTAAGTTGGGGACTGAAGTCCAAAGTGAGCAACTAGAGTGAACAAGACAGAGACATAAGTACAGTACCTGAAGTCCAAAGTGAGCAACCAGAGAAAGCTAGTTGTGCCACTGAGGACTCCTTTAAACTGCGCATAATTGCGGAGTATGAACTATAAGAGTGTGCCACATGTATGTGTGAAGTAACAAGTCAAACGCATGAGCACAAATAAAGATATAAGTAAATGTAACACAAAGTCTGGAAATCCGAAGATAGGAAAGTTGGTGAAGAACCTTATATAACAACAGACCCTCCTGATGAAGCAACTCTGTAACTTCAGAACTAAGTCAATCCCATCATGCCCCACAACCTCACAACTTTCTGGACACAGAGAGACTTGGTTAGCAGGTCAGCAACTTGATCTTCAGTAGGGACATAAATAGGTGTTAGTGTCCCTGCCTCGACTGCATCCCTGAGCCAGAAGTATCTCATGTCGAGATGCTTCATCCTCCCATGGTGCTCTGGGTTCTTGGCCACTGACAGGGCTGACTGGTTGTCAATCTGAAAGGTAGAGGCACCATCTACAGGATAACCAAGCTCCTGCAACAAATTCTGCATCCATAGCATCTCCTTTCCTGCTTCAACAGCTGCAATAAACTCTGCCTCTGTTGTTGAAAGAGCTACAAGTGACTGAAGCTTAGAGCTCCAGCTCACTGCACCTGTCCCAATGCATAGGAGATAGCCCAAAGTTGATCTGCTGCTGTCTGGGTCTCCACCATGATCAGCATCAGTGTAGGTAATGAAGGGTTCTCGAGATGAAGGGGAGGGTGCATAAGTGAGCTTCAAGTCGACTGTGCCTTTGAGATATCGAAGGAGGTGCTTCACTGCTTTCCAATGCTCCATGCCAGGGTTATTGTTGAATCGACAGAGTAGGGAGACAGTGTGGGAGATGTCAGGGTGAGTAGCAGTGGCAAGGTAGAGCAGGGCACCTACAGCAGACACATAGGGAACATCCTTCATAGCTACAACCTCCTGAGGAGTCTTTGGAGACATCTGTGCTGAAAGTTGAAGTCCTGGCTGCATGGGTGTTAGGACTGGCTTGCAATCTTGCATACTGAAGCATTCGAGTATGTCCAAGATATATTGGCATTGACAGAGTGAAATAGTGTGTTTTGAGCAGTCCCAAGTGATCTGTATCCCGAGCAAGAAAGAGGTGGCTCCCAAATCCCTAAGATGGAAATGGGAAGACAGCTGCTTAATGACTGATTGTATAGCTTTGAGGGAATTGGAGGCAAGTGTGATGTCATCTACAAACACTGGGAGGATGATCTGCACACTGTCTTTGCTAAAGACATAGATGCTAGAGTTGAATTTAACACACTTGAAGCCTAGATCAATCAGGACAGACTGGAGCTTCTGATACCACATGCGAGATGCTTGCTTCAAGCCATAGATGGATTTCTGAAGATGAAGGACTTGGTTACTGTTCCCCAGAGTGAAGCCTTCAGGCTGTTGCATGTAGACTTCTTCATCTAGGTCCCCATTAATGAAGGCATGAGAGATGTCGATAGAGTGGAGATGAAGGTCCTGTAAGCCTGCAAGGGCGAGAATAGTCCTGATAGCTGCAAACTTAGCTGTAGGAGCAAATGTCTCATTGAAATCAAAGCCTGGTCTCTGGCTGAAGCCCTTCATGACGAGTCTAGCCTTGTACCTCTCAATGGAACCATCAGCATTCCATTTGACTTTGAAGACCCATCTGCAACCAGTGGCTTTTTGGCTGGGAGGGAGAGTAACAAGCTCCCAAGTGCCATTGCAACTGTGGGCATCTAGTTCTTCTTCAGCTGCTTGTGTCCACTGCTTTGCATTGGAGTGTGCCAAAGCTTGCCTGTAGGTAGATGGTTCTGTGCCCAATGAACTGGTGAAAGCAGATCCTGGATAAGTGAAAAATGTGCCAGGGAACTCCTCTTCTTCATCATCTTCTAATTTGACTTCAGCTTCGTCTTGTTCCTCTTCTTCAGAGCTCTCAAGAATGGGTGTAGGCTCTCTATGCACCTTCCACCACTCTCCAGGAGCTCTCCTTTCCCTAATACTATGACACACAGGTGTAGCCCTAGGTGCAGGAGTAGAAGAAGGAGTATGGGCAGGGATAGGAGACTGTGTTGAAGTTGAAGGGGTAGTAGAAGCAGGGTCTTCTAGAGATGAGGTAGATGAAGCAGGGGATGATGGAGGGCTAGCTGGGTCAACAGGAGGTGCTGCTGGTGTAGTAACAGGAGGAGTAGAGTCTGTGTCAAGATCAGAATCAAACAACTTCCCCCCTGGAGCTGGCACAGACTTGGAATTCGAAGGAGGAGTGACAAGAGATGGTAAAGGAGCTACAGGAGCATCCTTGTGAGATGGGAAGTACCTCTCATTGAAATCAGCTCTCTCACTGATAAGGCACCTCTTTGAAGCTAGATCCCAGAACTTCCAACCTTTGTAGCCAGTAGGATAGCCTATGAAGACACACTTCTGCATGTGGGGCTGTAAGCTGTTCCTCTGGTCCCTCTGCACATGCACATAGGCAAGGCAACCCCATACACAAAGGTGAGAGACATCTGGCTTCCTCTTGTGCCATAGCTCAAAGGGAGTGGTAGCTTTCAAGATAGCAGAGGTAGGGAGACAGTTCCATACATGCACATAAGAGGCTAATGCTTCTCCCCAGAATGACAAAGGAAGACCAGACTCAGCTAGCATAGCAGTGACCCCCTCCACCATAGTCCTGTTAGCCCTCTCAGCAACTCCATTTTGCTGTGGCCTGTTTTGTACAGTATGCTGTCTGATAATGCCTGCATCTGTAGTAAACTGAAGGAAAGCATTGGACATGTATTCTCCCCCCTTGTCATCTTGAAGGGTCTTGATCTTTGTACCATGGTGGTTCTCAGCATAAGCTTTGAAGGCTTTAAATGCTTCAAAGGTGTCCAATTTCACCTTGAGAGGGAAGACTGCTCTGAACCTAGTGTAGTCGTCGATGAAGGAGACCCAATAACAAAATCCCGAGTGTGTACAAACAGGGAGAGGACCATGGAGATCAGAATGAATGAGCTCAAGAGGGGCAGAAGTGTATGATTGTGATGAAGGGAAGGGATTAGAGTGCATCTTGCCTGCTAGGCAAGGTTTGCAGATAGGGTCCAGGGGTGTAGTAGACTGTATGACAAGCCCAGAGACTAGCTGTTGCTTCAAAATGCGATCTATACCTCCATAATGATGATGGCAAAGCCTCCAGTGCCATAGGGAAGTGTCCAAAGGTAATGTCGACGAAGCTATAGCTCTATTGGCTAGTGTAGGAGGTGCAGGGATAGTGGAGCCTTCGAGATAAGCTGCATTAGAAGCATTGACACTTGCTGTGAAGAGTATTGAGCCATCGTGAAGGAAGTTCATAGCATTCTCGATGATGACCACAGTAAACCCTTTGATTTTCGTCAAGTATAGGACAGATAGCAGGTTATTATGAAGCTCCAGGACATGTAGAACCTTTGTAAACTCCACAGGACAACACCTCTGACCCTCTAGCTCTGGCTCAAACACCACAGACCCAACCCCAGCAGAGTAGATGACTTTGTTATCTGCTAATCAAATGGGGAGTCAGAGTGGCTCATAGTTTCAAAGCCAGTGTTGATGGGGGGTCATATGAGAAGTGGCCCCTGTGTCTGCACACCAGAGGGAGTCAGCTAGAGTCGACAGGAAGGTGGGGGAGGCAGGGGAAGGATCAGAGCAGAGACTTGCATTGCCAGCAAACTCCGGGGCAGTAGATGAAGAGGTAGCTTTGTTAGCATTTGAGGAGCCTTCAGAGTTCTTCACAAGCTCATCCATCCTCTTGTAGCATCTCTGGGAGGTATGGCCATCCTTGCCACAGTATTCACACTTGTAGTTGTTCCGGGGGTGATGAGATTGAGTGGAAGATGAAGTTTGCATTGCCCCAGAGGTAGCCAAGACATCAGGACGACAAGACCTATTGGTTTCCTCTGTAACAAAGGCTGCTTGTAGCTTGTCTTTGTCAAGAGAGTCAAGGAGAAGTAGAGAAGAGGTGAAGTGGCTATACTCTTTGGGCAGGGATCTGATGAGGGACATGCAAGCTAGTTCTTCATCTAGGTTCTTGAGAGTGAAGCCCTTGGGACGAAGATTAGTGATAGTCCTCATAGCCTCATCTACTCTGTTCATGAGAGCTTGTAGGGACTCTTTGGGCTTCTTCCTGATGGAGAACAGGTCATCATAGGCATTGAACCTTCTCAAGCTTCTCCCATATCTTGATAGGATCACATTCAATGCTGGCAAGATGAACCCTTTGTTGATGTTCTATAGCAAGGAATAGGGCTCCAGCAGCTTTCTGTGACCTCATCTTCCAATCCTGATACTCCAACAGGGACCTGGACTTATCTGGGATTGTCTCCTCACCCAAAACCAGCATCCACTGTTTGCACAGGTGATGGCAGGCAACTAAAGCAATAATAATCATGTATTGCAAGTGAGAAACAAGGAGCAGCATGGCTGCAGTGGCAAGAAGTATGATGGGCAACAGTAGGTTGCCACAAGGTGAGGAGAGTGAGAGTCAGTTGTCTGAAGACGACAACTGAGTGTTTTATGCTAACCTGCAGTGGCAAGAAGTATGGTGGGCAACAGTAGGTTGCCACAAGGTGAGGAGAGTGAGAGCTGCAAGGTATTGTAAGGCAAAGTAGGGGCAAGGTAAGTGGAGTACTCACTCAGTTGTCTGAAGATGACAACTGAGGGGATATGTGGTGAAGTATGCAACATATATAGTAAAGGTGAGTAAGGTTAAAGTGGAGATGCAATCTTTGAGTACAAAGATGCCCATAGGTAGGTGTGAATAGAAGTGGAAGTGTTGTAATTGTGTAAGTAATGTGTCAGTGGTATGTAAATATGTGTGAGAAGTGTGATGAAGTATAATGGAGGGAATGCTGAATGAAAATGTAAGTAAGAGATGCAGTAATCGATGTACAAGGAGAATTCAACATCCACAAGCCTCTCATCATCAACCAAGCCTTCATCTCCATCAACCATTGAGGGTAGTTAGAGTTTGAGAGAGGTGGGATAGATGGAGAGGAGGTAGAGTCGGAGACCATGATGATGATAAAGATGGCACACGAGAACGAGTGATTGGAATGCGATGTAACTTGGTATAGGAGTCCTTGAGAGTATGCCCGAGATGATTGCAAAGTATGGGAGTGATAACGCAAGTGGTCGTCGAGGTATGACTATTGTTTCTAACTCACCGAGTTGAGACTTTGGTGTTGTTGCGCAAGAACCGATGAGTCGAAATGGTTGAAAGTTGGAATGGAGGTAGGCGCAATGTAGACGGAGGTCCGTACGAAGTTTGGAGTGGATCGAGTGCGCAGAAGTCGAGATATGAATGCCACAAAGTCGATTAGAGCACAGGGCCCATAACCTGTTAAAGGACAATAATGGACTGTGTGGATTGCAATGAAGGCTACTCTAGACACCACACTAAGTGGGGGACTGAAGTCCAAAGTGAGCAACTAGAGAAAGCTAGTTGTGCCACCAAGGACTCCTTTAAACTGCACGTAACTGCAGAGTATGAACTATAAGAGTGTGCCACATGTACGTGTAAAGTAACAAGTCAAACACATGAGCACAAATAAAGATATAAGTAAATGTAACACAAAGTCTGGAAATCCAAAGATAGGAAAGTTGGTGAATAACCTTATATAACAACAAAAGCTGCTAAGAGTGGCCTATTGGATGGTCTTAGGGTTCTGTTGAAGTGCTCCTGGTAACAAGATAGTTGTAATAAATGTTCCTGATGACAGTGAGGAGTGGGGTAAACAAGATAGTGATAAGAAGGATAGCTCTGATGACTATACAAGGATCCAGAGTGATGAGTGTAAGATGTCTTAGTGACACTTAGTGACTTAGAGATCTTAGACTTAGTTCTTAGGGTTATGAAGTGAGCAATGGCAAGCTTAGATCAAGCACAGTGTAGGAGAATCCCTACATTGTGAAGTTGACAAGACTGGGCTTAAGACCACCAGGCTTTCAACTACTTATACAAAATGAGATGTTCTAAAGATAGTACAAGTAGTTAATGTTCACAGATCAATGATGATTGTGCAGCAATCAATAAGATCATGTGACCTGTGGCATGTCCATAGTGAGCTAAGTAAAGTAGCCACAAGCATGAAGTGAACAAGAGATAAACAGAGGTGAGATAAGATGAGTCCTTGCTAATTGTATAATGATAGCCCTTAGCAAGTAAATGTTGTAACTACTAAAGAAAGAAAGAAGAAAAAGATAAAGATGCTTTACAGTACTTGGAGCTAAGCTCACAGCTAAGTATAAGAATATTATAGTACTGTAAAGGTGAAGAGATAGAGTCCTTACTATATAGAGTTGGAGCTAAGCTCACAGCTGTAGTAATACTACACTCTAATAGTAAGTGAGATAAAAGAAAGAAGGAAAAAACAGAAAAGAAACCCATTATGAGGTGCCTAGGCAAGTGCCTTGTAACAGTGATGCATTTTATGACCTGAAAAGAGAGGCATTGGTGCCAGATATTGAGGGATGGTGAAGAAGACAATGCATTGAGGACAGCACTAGGCTCCATCCTCAGCCAATAATTTCCATTACCTGGTATCCTGTGCAGTATTCCTTCCCATCTCATGATACTGTGCACATACCATTTTTATGAGTGATTGTGAACCTGAGGATGTTGAGTTTATTGATGGATAGGTATTGATGGTTTGCACTTGGTGTTACAAGGCACTTGCTTTGGCACCTCAGAACAGACTTGTTGTTTTCTTTTTCTTTCTTTTTCTTTTATCTGACTTACTATAAGTGTAGTGTTTACTACAGCTGTGCACTTAGCTCCAACTCTACATAGTAAGGATGCTATCCCTGTTTGTGCAGATTATGGCAGACAACATAAGTAGAGATCAATATGAGCAGAGTAACATTGAGTTCCCAGCATGGGAGAGGTAGTAGCAGCATCACTGCAGCAGTAAGAGTGATGTGAACAACAGTAGGTTGTCACAATGTAAAGGGAGAGCTGCAAGGTATTGTGAGATGAAGTGAGGATAAGATGTGGGAGGTGAAGTACTCACTCAGTGTCTGTAAGACAATGACTGAGGAGATATGTAGTGAAGTATGCATCTTATATAGTAAAGGTGATTTACAGTTAGAGTGGAGATACAATCCTAGAGTACAAGGATGCCCATAAGTAAGTAGGACACACATCGTCCGGAGTATAGGTGGTGTGGGAGTGGGGAGATGTGTCAAGTGTATGTAACAATGTGTAATAGTGGAAAGAATATAGGAGGAAGTGGAAGCCAAACGAAAATGGGATGTAAGAGATATATCAGCAACATAGAGTGAATGTTCAACAATCCCATCTACATTTATGGTACTATAGTATTCATATACTTAGTTGTGAGCTCAGCTCCAAGTACTGTAAAGTGTCTTTCTCTTTTTCTTCCTTTATTTATTATGACATTTACTTGCTAAGGACTATCACTATGCAATTAGCAAGGACTCATTGTATTTCATCTTTATTTACCTTTGTATATCTCTTGTTCATTTCATGCTTGTGGCTAAGTTACTTAGTTTACTATGGACACATTCATGGTCACATGACCTTGTTGATTGCTGCACAATCATTGTTGATCTGTGAACTTTATATCATTTGTACTATACTTAGGACTTGTCTTTAGTAAAAGTAGTTGCAAGCCTGGTGGTCTTAAACCCCAGTTTTGTCAACTTCACATTCTAGGGATTTTCCTATACTGCACTTGATCTAAGCTCACCTTCAAACTCACTTCATTAAACCTAAGAACTAAGTCTAAGACCTCTAAAGTCACTAAGTGTTACTAAGACATCCTATAATTGTCACCCTGGATCCTCATATAGTTATTGGAGCTATTGTTCTTGTCACTATCTCATTGATCCCTCTCCTTATCATCATCAGGAATGTCTATCTCAACTATCATGTTACCAGGAGTATCCAATCAACAAATCCCTAAGACTGTTGATATGTGCTGTGGTGAGGTGATAGCAAAATCTACAATCATGACCATAACAAATACTGAAGGGTGTGAGCCATAAGACCCTCTAGACACAAAAGTAAAGTGAGTAGTTTGGAGCAATAAATGCAATAGTACAATGTGACTGGGTAACAAAAGGGAGATATGACAATGGAGCAGACACAGTGCAATGCAGAAGCAGACACAACACAATGCAGAAGATATCACAATGCAATGCAGGAGAGGACACAACATGAATGAAACACAATGCAGATGCAATGCAAGTATAAATGCAACCTACAAGGTGTGTGTACTTTCTTGGATTTAGTGGATGTGGGAGAGGATGGACAAATAGTGCTTTTTTGCCTTCTAACTTGGGAGCCAAACCACAGGCAGGGGAGATCTATTCATTTCTGATGGATGATGAGTCATATAAATACAGGCTTAGCTCCAAGACTAGAGCACAACAAAACAAAACAAAAAACAAAAACAAAAACAAAAACAAAAACAAAAACAAAAACAAAAAAAATAGAAAATATACAATGCAGGGTCAA
Organism: Albatrellus ellisii; assembly: GCA_003314395.1. Lineage (NCBI taxonomy): Eukaryota > Fungi > Basidiomycota > Agaricomycetes > Russulales > Albatrellaceae > Albatrellus > Albatrellus ellisii. The sequence goes on from QLPN01001162.1 coordinate 90,759, forward strand.
TCATAGGTATAATTGGAAATGAGGTGGGGTCCAGGTGCAAATGAAATCAAACAGACTAAATATCATACTATAAAGGATGAGTGGAAAAGGAATAGTGTTGATCACACCAAATGCTGACTTTGCAACTTGTGACTCCATGGTTACTTTGGCATGCCTCAACCAAGTCTCAGCCTACATGTCCTATCAGTCCTGCTCCTCATTGGCTGAACACAGTCCTCTGTTCTGGTGCCAACCCAAATGTGTGATTGATGTGACTGTGGATGATTATCACATGCAATGCATTAATGTTGCTGTATTTGCCTGATGTCGCTGATGGTCATTTTCCAGTGCTACACATGTGTGATGCTCATCACTGTCCAATAGGCTGCTCTTAGCAATGTGCTCCTTGGAGGGGTCTAGTTTCTGTTTTGATGTGTTAAAGACACTCAATGATACCCCACCCTGTGAAAGATGGAGGAGAGTCCTGTAATTTACAACAAATTGTTCAGCAATCTTTTGTATACCCTTTGCTAAGAGTGGCCTAATGGACGATCTTAGGGAAGGTCTACTATGTTACTCCTGGTAACCAATGTTTGGACGTTGGCTTGATGAACGTAATAGAGGTTCCGAATGACGATGAAGAAGGGGATTAACGATATAGTTACGAGGACGATTCCGCCGATAATGATATGAGGATCCAGTTTGACTTAGTGTAAGATGTCTTCAGTGGTTTGTCGACTTCTTAGACTTAGTGAAGAAAGAGTGAAGCGAGTGGTTAAC